>JAOYMZ010033555.1:0-16227 GCA_025802335.1 Pinguicula primuliflora | reverse complement strand
ACTCTACTCTCCTCTGTTTCATTGGCAAAGTTGCATGCCATATACTCCGTCTTCGACCGACTCAGTCGGAGACCTTTAGCCTCCAATGTCACTCTCCAATGCTCTAACTTAGCATTGACCTCCCTTCGTCTCAGCAATTAAGACAATATCGTCCACAAACAGCATGCATCATGGTATTTCATCTTGTATATCCTGAGAGAGTACATCCATAATTACCGCGAAAAGGAACGAACTTAGTGCTAACCCTTGATGAACCCTAAATCCACCGAAAAATACTTGGTTTCTCCCACTGGGGTCCGCACACTGGTCCTCGCACCATCATATAGGTCTTGTATAGCCCTCACCATCATTCATGGAACCATCTTAGTTTCCAAACATTCCCAAATAACCTCTCGTGGTATAGTATCATATGCCTTCTCTAGGTCTATAAAAACCATATGGAGATTTTGTTTACATTCCCGGTATTTCTCCATTAGTCGTCTGAAGAGATGAATTGCCTCCAATCATTACCTAGTGATTGGTATACTAATAAGTTGGATTAAAAAAAGTGATTTCCTCTAGCAAAACACACACTAAGTGTGCGAATTCACACACTTTAACCTAGCCGCAAATCTTCATCAATCTTCTATTCTTCTCTCTCAATTGCTGCAATTTGATCCTAATCTACGAATCTGATGGTCTCCATGCACATCCTGCCAGGGATGGCGGCGACTATGGCCTCGCTGGCCAACTCTAACGGAGACAACAGTCTGCAGAAACTGGATAAATCCTTTGCCTCGATTCTACAATCTAGTAATGTTACTACATCTACTGTTACTAATCGTCCAAAGCTTTCATACAAGATATCTCACTTGAAAGGTGAACCCAAAATCGAGTTCTCAGCAGCCTCTATAGAACTTTTGGCTACACCATTTAAACAAGCACTAGTTGGAAAATTTAGCCGTGGAAGGCCTTCAATGGATGAGTTAAGGAAGGGTATTACTGAACTGGGTCTTAAAAGCAGACTTCACTCCTGGTTTAATTGACCAGAGACATGTTCTCTTGCAATTCAAAAGTGACGAAGACAGAAGAAGAATTTGGATGAGAGAAATATGGTCTTTCAAAGGCTATTCAATGAGAGTGTTCAAATGGTCAGTGGATTTCCGGCATAATATAGAACCACACTCATCCCCGGTATGGATCTCCCTTCAAAATTTACCTCTGCATTTATACGATCCTGAGAGCATATATGCAATTGCTGCCAGAATTGGAGAGCCTATAATGATGGATCAGTCAACTATAACATTAAAAAGGCCAAGTGAAGCAAGGGTATGCATTGATCTTGACTTACTGGAAGTCCCGGAGGAAGGTGTGGTTGAAAAAGGAGGACAAGAGGTTTGAGCAAGAAATCAGATATGAATATATTCCACCCTACTACAAAGGATGTATGAAAAAAGGTCATGCCATACAAGAATGTCGCCTGAATGCACTTGAACAAGTAATGAAAGAAGCAGGAAAAGAGAAGGAGGATCCTCTTCCAGAGCACACTGCTAAGAATAACAGGTACACAGATGATGTCATCCAGAGCACTAATGAAGACCAACAAAGAAAGAAACAAGGATTGGATTCAAAAAACCAAGCGAATAGCTTCAAGCCATAATTTGCAATGAACAAGAAGAAAATGGAATGGCAGAGAAAAAGGGATAACGAAAAAAACGGCAAATGATACACCCAACGAGCATGCTATATCACCATCAGACTATCCTAGCTCCAGCTCCTTGCCGATGGTAGCAGAAATTTCGGGTGGAAAAGATCATATAGCAGTAGAGGAAATTAGAAAGGCTACCCCAGATCAAGAAGCACCATCAGCAATTAAAGCTGGAACTCAAGGTAAGTCTCCTAACCACAATTCCATCTTACGTGCTCATACTGATTCTGTGAATAACATATCTGGAAACAAGGAAATCACGCAAAAGAATATCTCCAACTCTGAAACTAAGGAACCTTCCCAGTAGAATGAAAACCAAGAGTTAAATCACAAAACACACATTGATGACTCAAGGAAAACAAACACTAGCACACTCAATCATAATGCATCCAGCTATGTACCAATCAAAAGAAAAGTTAATTCACCACCACCACATCTCAACTCAGCATTCATCGAAGCTCTTAATGCAACACTCTCCACAGCTAATATATCTGAAGACACTAACTCAATAATCAATCACAAACCTTATTTCCAGTCACCCACAACTATTATCTAATCTAACAGAAAACATAGCAGACCTAATGTCACAACACCAAACAGGAACAGAAACCACACTACCAAACCAAAATGATCAAACCCAAACTAAAACCTTAACTCCACCAAAAAACACACCTCATACCAATTCAAAAACTAAAAATAAAAAACATGTTCTCAATACCTCCTTAGACAAGAACTATTCAAAAGACCCATTGGAATACAACATCAGTAGAGATCAAGAGAATCTCCTCTCAGACCAAGAACTAAACAAGTCATCAGATAACATAAATGACATAGAAGGAGACCTCAATTACTACAAACCAGGATCTCACACATTAAACAACTTCATACCAATAAAATCTCTAGTAATTGATCTATCAGCTGATCTACAAACTACCCCTGCCATTCCTTACTCTACAAGATCAGAACAACAGGAAGAAACCCCAAAAGAAAGCCCTAGATTATGGCAAAGTGCTGATGAACCTGACAGTAATAATAATGAATTCGCAGTCCACCATTCAATAAGATACAAAAAATCACAAAAGAAAAAGAACCTAAAATCAAGGGAGGATTACCTTGAAGCTAAACTCTCACCTAAAGCATCTCGCTACTCCACAAGATTATCTCACAAACAAACTGATCAATGAGTCACATAATTTTTTGGAACACCCGAGGAATTGGAAATATGGCCACTGTTGGACGGTTAAAAAAACTGATAAAACTTGATATTGTGGCTATCTCTGAACCCAAAATACAAGCTAACAGAATCAATGACACAAAGAAAAAGCTAAAATGAACGGAGCCATAACAAACTCAAAAAGCACCATCTGGATATTCTGGAATCTAGCCATTGATTGTAAACTGTTTTTTTGAGTCAGAACAACTTCTAATACTAGAAGTTACAAACAAAGTAAATGGACATAAATATCACCTTGCCTGTGTCTATGCAAAATGTAAACGAAGAGAAAGAATTAAACTTTGGAACGAATTAAGAATCTTAACATCAATGATCTCCACCCCTCTCATGATAGGAGGAGACTTCAATGTGGTCCTAAACCAAAATTAAACATCTGGTGGTAGACCAGTAAAACCGGGTCCCATTTCTGATTTTGTAGAAGCAATCAGAGACTGCAAACTATCGGATTTCGGATATTCAGGGAGCAGATTTACATGGTGCAATAACAGAACACATAATAACACAATTTTTGAAAGACTAGATAGGGTGTTAGTTTCTGAAAGCTGGATATTAAATGAACCAGTAGCTACTGTAAAACACCTTCATAGAACACTTTCAGATCATGCTCTACTTCTACTCTCTATAATAAACAATGCAATATAAAACCCTAGCAGATTTCAATTTCAGAACTTCTGGACCAAACATCCAGAATTCATTGAACTAGTTAAAACTTCTTGGGAACAACCAACAAATCAATCCAACCCCATAACACTATTTGGAATAAAACTCATAAGATTAAGGGAAACACTTAGAAAATGGAACAAGGACACCTATGGAAATGTTTTTCAAAACATAAAAAATGTTGAGGATAACCTATTAAGACTTGAATCCAACTATGAACGCACAAGAGATGAAACTGATCGATCACTTTGGATACAAGCACAAACAGAACTTAAAAATCACTTGGAAGCTGAAGAAATATTTTGAAAACAGAAATCCAGAATAAAATGGCTCAAACTAGGTGATAGAAACACAACATATTTTCACCGAACAGTTAAACTAAGAAGATTTAAAACTAATGCATACACTCTTAAAGATAATTTAGGGAACCCAATCAACAAAACTGATGTCCCCAACCATTTTCTAGAACACTTCAAAGCACAACTTACTGCTGAAGAACACGTTTCAGAATCCAATCTGCTGAACAATATTCCACACCGCATAACAAGCAGCCAAAACGAATCACTGACCAAATGGCCAGAGGAAGATGAAATAAAAAAAATGGTTTTTTAGCATGGATGGAGAAAGTGCACCGGGCCCAGATAGATTTCCTGGTTTCTTCTTCACCTCTTGCTGGCAAATAATTAAAAAAGATACCATCCAAGTAGTCTATTATTTCTACTCTTGAGGTGAACTCAACAACTCAATTAGCAGTACCCTTTTATGTCTCATCCCTAAAATCGACACACCTACAAAATGCACTCAATTTAGACCAATCAGCTTTTGCACTTTCCTAGGGAAAATCATAACTAAAATACTTGCAACAAGACTTTCACTAATCCTGCCAAGTATAATCTCACCTCAACAAAGTGGATTTATAAAAGGTCGAAACATCACAGATAACACTCTATTGGCACAAGAAATGATGACCTTCCTAAACAAAAAACAAAGAGGATACAATCTCGCAATTAAACTGGACATGGAGAAAGCTTGTGACCGTGTTTCTTGGTTATTTATCATTCAAGTGCTTCGTAAGTTTTGTTTCTCAGAAACTTTTATAGATATGATCTGGAGAATTATTTCTGCCCCTTCATTCTCTATTTTGCTCAATAGACAAATCTTAGGATATTTCAAATCCTCTAGAGGCATTAGACAAGGGGACATCCTATCCCCAAGTCTGTTTGTAATTGCATCAGAAGTATTATCTAGGGGATAGTATAATCTGATACTACTGCACCCAGAAATAGCCTACAGAGTCCCTCCTCAGTGCCAAAAAATCTCTCATCTAACATTTGCTGCTGATGTACTGATTTTCACAAATGGAAGCAAGAGGCCATTGAGGAAAGTAATGAAAATATTAAAGGATTATGAGAATACTTCAGGCCAGAGAATAAACTTCAGCAAGAGCTGTTTCTATATTGATGGGAAGGCAACAACAAGCAAGATAAATGCTCTAAAATCTGCATCAGGCATGTCACATGGCCATCTCCCCACCAAATATTTGGGAATCCTGTTATACACAGGCAGAAAGAAATCAGAACTCTTCACAGAACTGATCACCAAAATTCAAGATAGGATATCTTCCTGGTTTGCCTCATATCTCTCTCCTGCAGGAAGATTACAGATCATTAAATCTGTGCTCCAAAGCATCCCAGCATATTCCTTTCTATCATTACAACCAAGTAAAGGTATTATGAAGAAGATAGAAAAGATTCTCTCTGATTTTTTTGGGGGGATGGCAAAATGAAAAGAGGAAACTACACTAGATTTCTTGGAAGAGAATCTGTCTACCAATAAAAGAGGGAGGTTTGGGAATTCGAAGACTAGAAGATTCAGTCAATGCATTCACTGCTAAACTTTGGTGGAAAATAAGGACTAACAATTCATTGTGGTCCCAATTTATGAACCAGAAATACCATCAACAGACAGAACTGGAATCTTAGGCATCACACATATGGATTAGAATTCACTCTTTGAAGCAGACCTTCAATGACCATATACACTGGAAAATTGGAGATGGAAATATTAACATATGGCCAGATCACTGGATAGAAGGAGGTCTACTTAGCTCAAGAGCAATAGTTTCGAATCCAAGACAAAATGTTCAGGAACTGATGGTTAACAGGAATTGGAATGTGGTTAAGCTTAAGGAAATATTTAATCACAACCAACAACTTCTACAAGACATCTTAGACATCAAGATACATCCAGGCCCAGATCTCCCAATATGGAAGCCAACAACCTCTGTCATATTTATCAGTTCTTCAGCATGGGAGTGTACTAGAGCAAGAGATTCCTCAAATGCTACTTTTGAATTCATATGGGACCCCTTACTCACTCCAACTATAGGTCTGTTCATGTGGAAGGTGCTTATGAACATTCTTTCAGTGGATATAAATCTGCAAACAATGGGAATATACCTGCCATCAAAATGTCATTGCTATCAAACGGCCCCCCAAGAAGAATCTCAGAACCATATATTAATTGAGGGTGACATAGCTTCAAAAGTCTGGAAATATTTTGATAACCTATTAAAGCCACACATTCAAATCCCTCATTTCAGCAATATTCAAGAGGGATTACTTTCTGGAATTCAACTCCAATAGCCAAAGTTTGCAACACAGTCCTCAAAATTCCGCCCTCTATTATATGCTGGAACATATGGAAAGACAGATGTGCAGTAAGATACGAAGGGATGCACAAAACTCCTCTTGAAATTATCACTACTATTAAAGTTAACCTATCTACTATCGTATCTTTGTCTTCCTTGCAGATTCATACGGGCTCTCAAGACATCATCATAATGCAACATTCCCATTATCACGAGAGTACGCCAACCAAAAAGGAGATGGAAACCCCCTGAAACAGATACGCTGAAGCTGAACAATGGACTTTATTCTTCACAACAAATAGCAAAGATTGGAGGAGCTGGAGTTTTAAGAGATGAAAAAGGACATGTTTTGGCAGCAGCAAGGAATTTAACATCCCTAACTCTCATACAAGCAGAATGTGAGGTATATGGCAAGGCTCTTAATATTTTCTATACTCTGCTAAATCAACAGGTTATGGTGGAAACAAGCAGCCCAAATGTTACTGGTTATATTGCCAAAATCAACACTTCCAACTGGAGAGTCATGGAAAAAGTTGAGGAGTTAAGACAAGAGTTTCTGACAAACCAGAATCTTAAACTCAGCCAATGCAATCGGTCAGAAAACCTTTTGGCTATTTCACTTGCAAAATGGGGTGCTAAGTATGGCAATAACTTTTTTGGTCACACATCTCTCCCAGCGAGGATATATGATATAGCAATAAAGATGCTTATCCTTCTTGATGATCCAAGCTACTAGGATTAGGTACAGACACTCGATAGACACTCACGGAAGAGAGGCACATACTCACATTTGATGTAAAAGAGGTAAGTCGGGTGCCGTATTTTTTTTCCTCTTCCGAATTTCCCTCTTATCCCGGAGGTTTGCCGGAAGAGGTTTCGAGGAGGCAGGACGATTTACTCTCTTCACATAGTGGAGTTCGGACGGGTAGGAGTTACCCTTATAAGTCCAAACGTATAAGTTTTAGGAGGGTTTAGGGCAGAACTTTATATTAGGCTTATGCACGCAGTAGGTACAGAAGTGCTGATGTCGAAATCTCAAATTGGAACAAAAGCCGGACTAGTATTTGGACAAGTTATACACTGGTTAAATGCGGAATTTTCAGATTGGAACAAGAACTTGACTGGACCTTCTGAAGGAGCAGAAATGGAACAGGAAAATGATCTTATTTGTTAACACGGAGACTCTCAAAGCAGGATATCTAGGAACTGAATAGATGATCAAATGACGAAAAGGCAAACAAGAGGTATCACACAGGCTTCAGGATGAAAGAAAGATATCATACGCGAAGAAGAGGAAGTTAAGAGTAGAAGCATTAGATTTAGAATAGGTACACAAATGTAAGCTAAATCTCGGTATTTCAAACTGGTTAAAGTATTGGAATTATTTTTTTGGGAAAAAAAGTTGGATTAAAATAATATTTTAAAGAGGTATATTATGCAAGTTGTATTAAATAACGATCTGAAAAATTCAAGTGTCTTAAGATTTTACTATTGGTATGCTTATATCGGAATTTTATTTTTATTGTGTTATTCAATAATAAAACAAAAATAAGTCTTGTACCCTACTTCAGTTATCAATAAAATAAAAAAGTAATGGGAAAAAAACAACTCTCATTCACAAAGTAATTATTGCCTAGTAATTGGTATACTACTAGGTTGAGTTAAAATAATATTTTAAAGAGGTACATCATAGAAGTTATATCAAATAAGAATTCAAGTATCGTAAGGTATCAGTATTAGTGCCACATTAATAAAAGAAAGTCGTATATGTTAACAATAATAATACTAGACAACTAGTTTGAAATTGAAGAAAATGAAGAGATTCAAGTAGAGGTCTAGTGAATAGGAAAACAACATAGTTAAAGACTTTTTTGTGTCCGTTAATACACTTTTGATTTTGAACTATGATAATTATTTAGTAGATGGTTGGAGAAGTAGGCACGAAAAACAAAAATTGCACGAACCCGGTATAGAGTTCATTTATTCCCTATTTTTTTAATTCAGTTCCTCCTTTCGGGCAGATCATCTATGCTACAAAATTGAGAGGGTGCAAGAAGTACAAGAACACGACATGAGTGTATACCATTTGTTTAAGGCGTGACACACACACTTAATTATCTTCCAATCAATTTTTACCCTTTCGAATTCTTGCTTTTCTTACGGTTGGATTTTCTTTCGGTATATTTTTAGTGCCTTTTAGGGGCTGAAATGGTAATTAATTTCGTATATTTTTATCAATATATTCTTAAATTGTGGGTCTTCTCAGAGGGTGCTGCATATGACGTGGTAGGATGTTGTATTTTAACATGGACCTCAAACTGTTTGTTTAGGGTTTTTGTGAGTTTGATTTTGAGGTCAACAAACGGGCGTGCTGAGTTATCCTAATATATTTTTCCTTGGTTAATAGGTTGTACTTTGCAATCCAATTCACTTATTTTACTATTGTTTGTTGGGTCAGACTGATCTGTTTAGAAAACGTGTTAGGCTAACCCGACACATAAAAAATGTAAACCGATTCAAAAGCCATCAGGGTCTACCTGATAAACCCCAATTGACCTATTTTATTATATATATATATCATTTGGAAAATATATTTTATAAAATATCGTATGTATATAATATATAATTCAATTTTTTATTTTATTTCATTCCAAGTATATATATAATGATTAAGAAATTTAAATACTGAAAGAAATTAAAAGAGAAAAATAGGTTAATAACAATTAAATGATAATTATCTCAAAAACTATATTTCAAAATGTTCGATATTAATGTCTCTCAATATATTTATTAATAAAATTATTGAAAATGTCACCGATAGAAATAGTTTTACAACCTACATTAAAAAATAGGGTTGTACTATCGGATTTCGGGTCCGGGTATTGCAATACTCGGACTCGAACCCGAAATTTCATGTTTTAGAAAACATTATCCGTGCCCGGTATCAGGTATCTGATACCCACCAATTTTTTATCTTTTATAAGAAAAAAACACTTCTCATTTCTCTCCAGACTCCATCTTCTTCACGTGGCATTTCTCATTTCTCGCAACTGCACAGAGTTTTTTTAGCAAGGCAACTTTAATTTGTATTAAAAATAATGAAAATATTTACAGCCTGATTTTTCTTTCTTCACCGACGGATAATCAGAGAATGAGAAAAACTAGTGAAAACAGGGGTACAATTTCATCAGCCAGACTCAACCAGACAGAATTCATAAAGCAATACATCACGATTCGCGATCAAGACCACCTAATTCCTTAGAAATTTGCAGTTGATAGTCTGGCACCTGGGTTGAAGAAACAGCACCTCAGTGGTTATCTATTGAAATTCAATCATGTGAATAGCCTGCGCCTCTCTTGCCCAATCTATTGTTGTGTATCCTTGGTGAGATTTTTGGCTCTTCCCAGTTCCCAGTACTTGAATTTGATTCGAGCGAGCATCTCATGGATCTCAGGCCGTTGCTGTTGAAACTTGAGCTTGTTTCGGCTCAACCAGTAGACAAAATGCATTTCCAAAACTTTATATCCTGTTTCCTCCGAGGCATATTTAGTTGGAGGGAGAAGATGTGCCATGGATCATCAGAGAATTGAATTTCTTATCACTGCTCCAGAGGTAAATTTCCTTCCACAGTTTCCGCACAATGTCGCATTGGAAGAATAGGTGAGATACCGTTTCAATTTCACTTTCACATATGCAACAACATAAATTTTCTCTGACATTGATTCCTCTGGTGGCGAGATTATCCAATATCGGTATACGGTTTTTATGGAGTCTCCAGACGAATGCACCTTCTTTTAATGGGGCATAATCCGACCATAACTTCGCCAGATGTGGATTTATAGGGGTGGATGCAGGTGAAGCTTGGATGATTGCTTTGTAAGACAATTTTGAGGTATAGCATCCTTCACCTGTTTGCTTCCATTTCCATTTGTCTTTTGCATCCGTGATCAATATGAATTCTGTCGTTTGGTATTCTAGCTCCTGAAATTGATAGATTTCACTTGGAGTTAAGTTTCTGAGCCACGGCCAGAACCACATTTCTTGCTTAGAAGGTGTAGTGATTTGTTTTTGGGCAATTAGGACGAATTTATCCGTGGTAATGTGATACAGATTAGGAAAGGTATCACAAAGCATATAATTCTCATTCCACTGGTCTTCCCAAAAGTACGTGTCAAAACCGTCACCTATAACTTTCTGAATGTTCCTCCAGAACTACTCAACCATTCCGATCAATGTTAGGATTGATCTCCACCAGTTTGAGTAGTAATTCAAGCTTGCTCTGGATATATTAGCCTCAGAGAGCAGAACTCTATAAAAATCACTGTATTTAGTTTTAAGTATTTGCTTCCACGGTCCATCTTCTTCAGTGTTCAGTAGTCTCCAACCCCATTTCTCCATAAGGGAATCATTGAAAGCCTCTAACTTCCTCATGCCGAGTCCTCCTTGGTCAATTGCTTGACAGATGGCATTCCAAGCAACCCAATGAATCTTTCTTCCCTCCTGATGAGATCCACTCCACATAAACTTAGAGAATACTTTTTTGAGTTGTTTCAGAACAGTTTTTGGAGCCTTATATGCTGAGAAGAAATATACTGTTAGGCTAGTGAGAACTCCTTTCAACAGGGTGATTCTGCCCCAAAAGATAGGTAGGTATTCTCCCAACTTGCCAAATGCTCCTGAACCTTTTCTAGCATAGGTTTCCATAGCTTACAGCGAGATGAATTTTCTCCATTCGGCAACCCAAGATATGTGAAAGGAATGTTGTTTGTCTGACAGCCCAAGGTAGTGGCAAACAGATTTAGTTATCCTTGTGGAATGTTTATGCCAAACAGCTTACTCTTCGCATAGTTTACCTTGAGGCCCGAGAGAAGCTCCAGACATTTTAGAGATTGTTTTATGGCAATTACATCTTGCATAGTACCATCACCATAAATGAGGGTATCGTCAGCATATTGTATTTGTTTGACAGGGAATTCACCCATATTGTAGCCTTTGTAGATATTTTGATCATAAGACTTTGCAGAATCCAATTTAGAGCTTCCACGACGATAAGGAATAGATGAGGTGATAATGGATCGCCTTGTCTAAGCCCTTGGGGCTTAAATTCAATAGTAGGACTCCCATTTACTAGGATGGAAATAGTTGGAGAGGAGATGCATTCATAGATCCACTTCATCCATTTCTCCGGGAAGTTCATAGTTTCCATCATATTTAGTAGAAATGCCCAATCTACTGAGTCAAAAGCTCGTTGGAAATCAACCTTGAACATCAAACATCTATTCTTTTTCTTTTTTGCTGAGTCAATTACCTCGTTTGCACAGATGACACCCTCAGAGATTTGTCTACCCTTTAGGAAACCAGATTGTTTTTTTGAGATAAGGGTTTGAATTACTGTAGCCAATCTGTTTGCCAGCAATTTTGCTAATACTCTGTATGCACTATTGAGCAGACAAATTGGTCTGAATTGCTCAGGGGGTTTTGGTTTGTCAACCTTTGAACCAGTGTTATGAAAGTTGCATTGAGCCCCATTGTCAGTTCCTCTGATTCATAGAACTCCAGGATGAAATTTGAGTAATCTTTTCCAATGACGTCCCAAATTTTTTGAATGAATGAGAAATTTAGCCCATCAGGACCCGGACTTTTATTTCCTTTACAACTCCAAACTGCTGCATATATTTCTTCATCACTGAAGCTTTTTATCAGGTCATGCCTTTGCTGGTAAGATAGTGTAGTACCCATATCAGTCACGATCTTAGGTTTATAAGGATTTTCCTGCAGAAACTGAGTTTGAAAGTGAAGTTTAAGACAACCTTTCACTTCAGAAACTTCATCTTGCCATTGTCCATTGAAGAACAGGTCATCAATATCCATTTGGTATCCCTTATTTCCCAATGAAGCATAAAAAAACTTGGAATTCGCATCTCCTTCTTTTATCCATTTTTGTCTCGACTTCTGATGGATCATAGATGTCTGATGCTTCTGAATCAACGCAGAGTTACCTCGTCAAGACAATCCCATCAACACACAAACACCATTCTACGCGTATACCCAGCAAACAATAATTGGACAGGGGAATCCCAGTACGTGAATACCCACCTCAGATTTGGGGAATTGAAAGAGGATGTTGAGATCGTGCTGTTTTTGGGAGGAGAAATAATTTTGGGGATGAGTTGTTATGGCTAGTGATGGATCCAGAATTATTAGGAGGGGGCATGATCCTCGTTATGTAATTGTTTACAAAATAATATATTAATAATTAAATAATATGAATAAAAATAATATGCAAAATAATAATAATTAAATTTACAATTGTTCTCTACATGGCTCATAGTGTGATACGGGTACATAATGTTATAAAAGTATCATTTTTCACAAAAAATAGTGTATTATGAATATACACACAGTTGTGAAGATTATATTTTGTGGATACATACTTCCCACAAACACTACAGATGGTGAAATGCAGGAGTTTGACAGAATTTTGAGGTGTCAGATTGAAAGTATACCATTTATCCACCTTGGTTTACCGATTGGAGAAAAATCTAATGGCTGTAAAATGTGGAAACCAGCATTGGAAAAGATCTCCCGAAAGCTGTCTAGCTTGGAGATGCATTATATATCCTTTGGTGGAAGACTAGTGCTACATAAAGCCATCAGTACCAGTATCCCAGTCTACCTCATGACAGTGTACAAAGCCTCGAAGACTGTTTTAAACAAGATGGTGCAAATGGAATGGAAATTCTTATGGGGTGGGGTGTTGAAATTGTCCTACACCAATTGTGGAAATAAGAATAATGAAGTTTAAATAGGAATGTGGGTTAAAATCAAATCATCTTTGGCTCAAGGTTTTAATGAGGATAATTCACATTATTATTTAAACTACTCTTCCACACCTTGTCTACTCCTATTTAAACTATTCTTCCACATCTTGTCAAATCGGTATGGGACATTTTAACACTCCCCTTCAAGTCCGACTGGGCAAGCCCTGTCGTACTTGAACACACACACCGTATAAAAGCAGTGGAACCTGCTCTGATTCCACGTTAAAAAGACTGACCCGGGCCATTATTCGAGTTTTAGTGCCTTTGAAGAGATCTAGCCCGGCCCTTGCAAAGGTCAACGGGCCACCCGACCCTCACAGGGGTCAATGGGCTTTGAAGAGAATCGAGCCCACATGTTATGGGTCTTGTGGGTGTGGGTGCGCATGTGGGGTTGATTTTTGATAGGTAGATGAATTGCCCTCATTAAAACCATAGACCCAATATTGTAATACAAGAACACTACTGCCCATATGCAGTTGGAGATGCAAGTGCGGAGAATGAGAACCAACTTGGAAAAAGTCATCTTGAACAACAAGGAACTGAGAACTGAACTTCTAACAGACAAGAAAGAGCTTAAGATGGCGAAGTTGGTTAGAAGGAACTTGAAAACGAACATTTCTGTAAGAATTTTGGACACATGACTGATAAGCCAAAATCATATAGTGTTTTTAGACATTTTTAGCTTATCATTTCCTATCATTTTAAGCTTTAAAAACTTCACTTTTATACAAATACAAGCTTAATTGTGTCTTTCGTGATTTTCTGCAGAATTAAATCACAACTCTGAATTAGAGTATATTCTGATGCGAATTGGAGTATATTCTGCCTAAATCTGGAGTATATTCTGCAGTTGCCGAGTTCTGAGGATTTGGAGGAATTACAGGCCATTATCTGAGTTGAATATCGTTGATTACAACATTTAAGCATCAAAGGATCAAAGGCACAATCCCAATTTAGCCAACAATCCAGCGGAAATCAGTTTCAAGTGCTAGAGTATATTTAGCTTCAATCTGGAGTATATCTGTATGAAACCTGGCAAATATATTTCAAACTAGAGGCCATTTAACTGATGAAATGCACACTCGGTGTCTTTACTCATATTCATGATCTGGCCATGGTCCAGTTCAGAAGCAACATCCCTCAATGCAGCAAATTCGGTGGAAAAATTGATATGAAGAACCTGAAGAGAGGAAATTCGGCTAAGTGTTGGAAATGCAATCTTAAGTGTACAAAATCAAGTCCAAGGGGTTCTATTTAACATTTGGCTCGTGTTATACACTCATACATATCAAACTTGGAGCCATTAATCCCTGAACTTAGCTCTCCGAAGAGCTGAGAGGAGATTGTTTCCAGACGCAGCTTGCTGACGTCTCTCATTCCACCACTGTGACATTTTTTCTATTACTGCACTCAGTAGGGCAGTAACTGGGTATTTTCTCTGGTGGCCTAACACTGAGTTTATTGATTCGACAAGGTTTGTCGTCGTGATGTTATACCTTCGCCGTGGGTAGTGGCACCTGACCCATCTTGAATGGCCAACCTCCTGTTCGAGGTACGTAACAACCGCAGGATACTTGGACGCGATACCTGCCATGCAACTATTGAATTATTCGACCCTGAACGCATTGACAGCCTTCCAGTACGATCCGATGATGCTTCCACACTTGAAATTTTGCTTTAAGTTCTGCCAGAGGTGCCGTGCACAAATGCCGTGATGGGCATTCTGGAAAACAGCTCTCATCACTGCTGCAATGCTAAGTGCCCCATCCGATATTATCGCCAGGTCGTTGGTATCGCCAATGATGTCTTTCAATTTCAATAGGAACCACGTCCACGAAGATCCATTCTCTGAATCAACAATTTCCCATGCGAGTGGATAGCACCTGCTTTCAGTGTCCTGTGCTGTGGCAACCAACAGTACACTCCTGTATTTACCTTTCAGAAAGGTGGCGTCAATCCCAATCACCTTCCTCATGAAGGCGTAACCCCTTATCGATGTCCCGAATGCCAAAAAAACAATACAGGAATCTATTGTTACTGTCGACCTCTATGTGAGTTACGGTCCCTAGATTCGACTCTTCGAGGAGATAAAGGTAGGACGCAAGTTTGTTGTAGTTTTCTTCGGGCGAACCTCAGACGATATTTTGTGCACGTTTCATCCCCCGCCAAGCTTTATCATAACTTACTTGTGCTCCAAGGTTCGTGCGAACTAGTGACTCGATTGTTTTAGGAGCAAGCCCCTTCCCAACACCGACAAATTGAGGAGCAACAAGTTCCCCTATCACGGCAGACATCGCCTGTCGATGGCTTGTATGTTTGTGCTCAAGAGAACAGTGATGATCTCCATTGTAAGTTTGGATTGTAAAATACTCTGATTCATCACAGACTTTCGCCCCTCGGATGCTCCATTGGCAGTTTTGATCGTTGCAGCATACGACTAATAAAGACTTGCTGGATTTTCTTGTACAAATTTCAAACTTACCGTCAAACGCAGTGACTATCAGTTTCTTCATCAATTGCTCTGTAGAGTCGTAATATTGACCTATATGGATGTCTGATCCATCTCCAAACGTATCAATGGGTGGCGGCATTAACTCATCACCTATTAATACTTACTCAGACTCGTTTATAGTTACAACCAGAATATTACGATCCACCATGCTTCTGCAATAAAGGTACGATTTTGTATTCGTATTTAATTATCAGATCTGTTCTGATACTTAGGGGTCAATCCTACAACAAGAAAGAATGAAAAGAGGTGCACCATAAATCAAAGACCCAAACACTGACAAAAACTTCACCAACCAGCAAAGCCCCAATGTTATATTATTTGGACTCTCCCGATCTTATGGGAGGTGATTTCTCAATTTCTGATTAAGCTAGTTTTATTAGCTTGTTTCAATTTGTACTCGACTTTCTTTCATTAATATAATAAAAATTTGATTAAAAAATGAGAAGTAGAAAATTCAATCCTCCCAATCACCAACCTGAAAATTGAAAGATGGAACTTCGAATCTGAAACCCGTGAAAGTATATTGTGTTGAAAAGCAGATAAGAAGAGTTCGGTTGAAGATATATTGTTTTGGGCCATTAAAGTTAGTTCAATTCTGTTTGTGGTTGTACACGTTAGATAGTATAGTAAATGGCCACTTGTCTTAGGCCCATTTGTGAATC
>JAOYMZ010033544.1:0-16228 GCA_025802335.1 Pinguicula primuliflora | reverse complement strand
TCAATCAATCTGATTTTAGAAGTCATTAGAAGTTAATTTCAGCATTTAGATAATGAAACAACTCAAGATATTTTCAACACAATATTCTGCAACTTTGTAGTTTAGTTTTGAGCCATAACTCATTCCTTGTTCACCAAACAAAGTATTACTAGGATAGTGTGCACTTGCATTCCATCACCCCCCCCTCCCCCAAGGCTTATGTGGCTTCGCCACTGGCCCCTCCAGTTCTCACCCCACGACCCTCCGTGGCACCTCAGTCAAAGAGGGTGTCAGCCATGATCACTGGCTGTGTTACGTCCTAAGATGAATACCGCAACACTCAGCTGTCCCCTGTGATCAGACCTCCCGCGGAACCTCAGCCAAAGGAAATTCGTCCCCAACACCACCTCTGGCACACGTTCCCACACCACAACCACTTCAGGTTGTCGACCACCTCAGGTCTTCTCCCCAACAATAACCCACGGCACACCAACATTAGACAATTTTCTGAAGCTAAAACCAGACGGGTTGACTGAAGATACGTGGAAAATTTTGTGGTTTGCAACAACATGAGAAATATGGAGAACAAGGAATATCATATATTTTGAAGGCCAAAATCCAAAAATAGCCAAAATAACGTATCGAATCAAGGAAACAACCTGGAATTGTTACAATAGCTACAAGAAAGCAGCTGCAAATCCTGCGACAATACTCAACCTGTGGCTGGATAAATCGGAGACAGCACAAGAACGATGACAGGCAGGCCAAAAAATGGGAGGGAAAGGAGATGGGCTGCAACTACAAAGCCCACTCGAGTTGTATTTTACCTTGTTTGTCAAATCTTTTGACAAACATGTAAATAATTGTACATTTTCATTTTCAATCAAAAACCCAAAAAAATTGCATATAAAAAAAACAATAACCCACGGCACAAAGCCACAGTGCACACAATGCTCTTTTCCCCACCCCTTTTTGCACGGAAGTACGTCTCATCCGGCGCACACAGCACCGAGGCTACACTCCGCGAACGAGGGTTCGCCCGGTCATATCTCACTTCATATCACAGTTGCACAAAAACAAATCATCCACACAATAACAATTACACGTAAAAAAAGAACGCATGATGCACATAATACACCTCAAACAATCAGATCCTACCACACAGAAAGGACAGTTCATGTAACATCCACCGACCTAATAAAGACTTGAATCACAGAAATTGAACACAGTGCCTCTATCTATCTCTATTCCCGTCCCCCCACGGTTAGGATTCGAACAACCTACCTTGCTGTCGCCCTTCTCTCATCAATTGCCAAATCTTGTCCTCTCCCTGACCTTCTTACTTCCTCTTCGTCGTGTATACCCTCTGTGGAAGAAGCTCTGTGAAATCCTTTTATTCCCAATTAAAGTGTCATTGTCGAGTCTTGTGGTCACCTATGTACTACCACATTAAGTGTCTTATCTAGGTCATATATGCTTGTGTCATCCTACACAATTTGCTTATGAAAAATCAGCTCTACGATCTTCTAGAGGCCATGGTTGATGAACAAGAGACATAGGATGTGACTGATGCATAGGGTGGCCAATCTCCATATTGGATTATCAATTTGGAGCCATCTCCTGAATGGACTAATAAGATGGATCAAATGGTCGCTTCCATGTTCAACAGATATAGGAATGCAGGATTTGGACATAATGAATGAACTTGGGGTCATCTTCTAAATGTTGAACGGCTTGTTTGTTCAATTTTTCGAGTGTAACATAGGTTTCTTTATATTCTTGTGGTCATGTTTTTTGAGTGTAACACAAACAATTGAGTGCTTATTGTGTGGTTCTATTTTTTCGAGTGTATAATGATTGGATTCATTTAATTCTAGTGTTGTATTGGATTCAGGTCTTTCTTAATTGTGTGTTGTGTTTCTTAAGCTCAAATTCCATGCGATTACAATGACAGATATGTAGAACTATGGATTTATATATGTTTTAAAGTTCAAATACACGTGAGGGGCAAAGTTATCATTTACCATTCATGTAATTGTTCTGTCTAGCGTAATCAAATAGAAAGTAAACACATGGGACCTTAACTATCTCAATCAAAATCAAACGACAAAATGTATTTACTACATATGAGATAAGAGGAAGTTTACCCGGGAAGAAGTTTGGAGTGCAGAGGGAGTTATAGGAGTGTCTGGTAAATTGCAAGGCGACACTAACACATGTCATTTGGTCAACATATATGGCCCGGCTAGATTGACAGAAAGAAGGTGCAATGGGAAAATATAAAAAACAAACATGAAGGAAAAAAAGATAGAAATGGGTGATCATGAGAGATTTCAATGCTATATTGAGAAGAAGTGAAAGAAAAGGTAAAAAGAAGCAAAACTACAATTGTGAGATAAAGGAGTTAGGAAAATTTGCAGAGGATGTACAACTACTGGATTTGCCCATGGTTCAAAGGAAGTTCACACGGCATCTAAATTCCTTTAAGGCCATGAGTAGAGTAGACTGGTTCTTAGTCAACGAAGAATGGCTAGAGCAATAGGCAACATGGACACAAACAGGACTAGATAAAGATGAATCTAATCACATTCCAGTGAAGCTGACAAGGCAGATGGTGGACTAGGGACCCAAACCAAGTAGAATCTTAGACAGCTAGTTGGACGTAGATGAGTATAGGAAAATTGTCACTGAAAAATAGAATGGACCAGGTATGGAAGGCTCTCAAAGCTATATTATCAAAGAAAAAGTAAAAAGACTGAGACAGGGTATAAAGACCTGGATAAAAGAACAAGGAGGAACCTTAATGAACAAGTTACAAGGACTAAAGGGCACAAAAAAACATAATCAAAGAAGCGGAGGAGTAACCCTATTGGAGACCTGGTAAAAGTGTTAAGAAAGAGTTAAAAGAGCAAATCCAGTCCTTGGAAAAAAAAAATAGAAAGCAGTGATTGAAGGCAAATGGCAAGAGTGTTGTGGCTTCATAAAGGAAATGCTAATACTGAATACTATCACCGAATAGTGAACAACAACAGATGCTGGAACACAATGTAAGGTATATGGGAAAGGGGAATTTGGATAAACAACGTGCGGCCAGAAAAAGAGTGTTTCAAAAAGCACTTTCAAGAAAGTTGTATGGAAAGTAGAAAGGACAGACCATCCCTGAGAAGATTGACTACTACTCAGATATATGAAGAGGCCAGAACTGCTCTAATCAGTAAGTTTGTGAGGGAAGTGATAAGCTCATATTCTATAATATTTTAAGCTTATTTAGGTTAGCAAATCGCATTACATTATGCACTATTCACTTAATTTGTGCCTTATTTTACGTTCAATTGTGCTAGAGCAGGTTTATATATTATTTGGAGGAGACTAATGCAGAATTTTGGGAGATATACTCCAAAAGCCGAAGCATACACTCAAGCTTTAGAGCACATAATTGGTGCATTTCCCCTCATTCCATGTTCATTTGATGGACTAGGGCCATCTGCAACATGATCTCGTGCAATATAGACAAACTTGGAGCCAAAGACATCAAGGAACAAGAAGCTGCGAAATCTGGAAATGGCCACCAGCCCTCCAAGATGTTGTTTTGCCAAAACTGGGAAGAAAACAAAAATGATTGATCTACCCATTGCAGCTGCCATATCTTGCAATCCAGATTGAGGGTCGTGTTGTAATTGCACCACAATACAGCCCTAGAAGTCCTCTAAACTTTACATTCAGACAAAAAAGGCATTACAGGCAGCACACTTGGAGTTTGAAGTCAATTAAGCAAAACAAGTCATTTTGGGAAATAAAGAGAAAATGTCTAAGCAATCCCCTATATCGAGCTTATCTCTCAGAATACTTCGAGGGCCATGTTGTTACTTCACAGAAAAGTCGACCTAAAAGAGCTGAACAACTTTGATTCAGTGAGTATCATCTTGGGAGGCAGCAGACTCGGTGATTTCTTGGTGACAACACGAGCTGGTCATCTGGTGCTTTGGTTGCTAATATCCTGCAGTTCCAGTCATGTTTTTGACCTGTTGCTGCACTTCCATGCTTGTATTTGCTCCTGCCTCGAGCATGAGCTAATTTTGTAGACAAAGGGATCGGTTGAGCTGAGCTTTATTGCTCTTGACTATAAATAGGGTGGTGATCGTGCACAAGAAGGAATATATAGTCCCATATACGTCTAATTTTACCTGATCAGATATAGCCATGTAGCTCTTCTGAAGTCGTCAACTATTGTGAAAAAATACTGTGTTCCACTCGTATTTTGATGGCATAAGGACCCCAGAGATCAATGTGAAGAAGATTGGAGCAATGGTGCTTCGAATATGCGAGGGGAAGGGTTACTTTGGTTACTCGGATTTATGGCATGCATCACAAGGTATAGTGAATGTATGCTCATGTTTATGTTGAACAAGATTAATTTTACTCAAAACAAGGAAGGACAGATGCCTCAGTCGTTCATGCCATAATGTTGATCGTTTAGAGTGACCCGAATTCTTAGATACAATACTAGAATTACAAAAGAGAAAATTTGACAAGACGAGATCTTTCAAATGCTGAGTGAGATTTCTTTGAGGCTCAGAACATATCTCTTTGTGCGACTAATTGATGAAGCTATACTGGGCCAAAAGATAGAGTCCAAAACACATCCGTCCTATAGCGATCACCCTTTTAGTTCAGAGATCCTACAACAAATAGAATGAAGTAAAAAAGGATATGAAGATCTGTGAGTGTTGGATCAATTTAGATATACAAAGAATATTAAAGGCAAAAGTAGGAATATGAAGCATGTTATGAAGGTTGAGTTGTTCATTAAAACATAAGTGCCAATTTAAATGCTGCAGTTATACCCCCATCTAGTTGCTTAACTCAAAGAGTTGGATTGACAGGTTTCATATTGGAAAGAACGGAAAGATCTGTGCACATGTGTGGTGATGCACCAGTATCTATGACCCAATCTCCGGGTTTAAGCATGGAATAGATCGTTAGAGCATGGAGATAAGCTGTTGTACCAGTATGCTCGGCCTCATCATCCACTAGCGCTGAGGAAGAGAGTTGTGGGGCTTTCTTGAGTACCCTGGACACCTCCAAGCGCACCATGTCTCCCACACTGATGTTTGAATAAGGGTCAAAGCCTGCATCAGCGGGGGATAGAGCAGCATGAGCATGCTGTGCTGGACCTCCCTTCATCCGCTTATTCAGGACATGCAGTTTGAAGCAGTTCTGCGCTGATTGTCCTTGCACTTTACAGTGGTCACAGGTCTTCAATTTGAAGCACTCAGAAATGGTGTGACCAAAATAATTGTTTTCACAGCATATTTCTATCTCTTTGAGTTTATGAAGGTTAACTCGCATGTTTCCCTTTCCTCCGATGGAGCTAGCACCTCGTGAATTCCACTTCATACCAGAGACATTTCCCTTATGCTCACCAACAATCTTACTCATGAAGGCTCCTTGGTCAAGCATACCAAACATAGAAGAGTTCTCCTCCTTTTGTTTTTCGACCATTAGAATTGTAGAATAAACATTGTGCCGTGAAGGTAGAGGCTCAGTAGCCAGAATCTGGCTTGACATTTGCTCAAACTTATAGTTAAGCCCAAATAAGAATTTCATGAGACGCTCTTCTCCATTCACACCACAATCACATTTTTTCATCGGTCCAACGTAGTTGAGTTGATCCCATAAACCTTTCAAATTGTTATAATAGATGGTAATAGAATCCTTACTTTGCTTGTTTGCAGCAATTTCCCTCCGGATTATGTAAACCATGAGGCCATTAAACTCCTCGAGCCTTTCACGAAGCTCAACCCAAAGGTCTCTCACGTAGTTCGTGGTGTACTGAAATCCAGCCATGACTTCTTGATCTATAGAGTTATAGATCCAACTCACCACCATCACATCAACACTTTTCCAGCTCTGGTACTCTTCTGATTCTTCATCAACTAGTGGCTCCAGAGTTCCATCGATCAATGCCAGTTTTCTCTTTGCACCACGCACCATCCTGACGGCCCATGATCAAGACTGATAGTTCTTGGTATTCCAGAGCATGGTGGTCTATTTCATGCCAGGTTCGCCTGAATCACGGACCTGCAAGCTTGTTTTGGGGTTTGTGACAATAGTTGCAAGTTGTAAAGGGTTAGAGGGAGCAACAAGGGTGTTGTGTACCTTAGCAGTCAACCTTCTCAGACATTCTTCTGAGAATAGTATTAAGTAGGGAAATAGCTTGATTTGGTGGAATTGTTGTCTGAAATCTTGCCCAAAGCTCTGATACCATGTAAAGAGAGGTGAGTACATGGCAGTGTGTTCGTACAGTAACTACACGAGATCAAATCTGAAGGAATTTGGAATTTACCGGACCCGAATGCAGGTTGTCGAAAAGGATGATTTTGGAACACGATCTTTGGGAATTTTCCACTTGTGTATTAGGTTTCCCTTTGTCGTCTATACATACAATGTATGTATGGGCCATACCTCATCTCTACTGGCCAAGTATACAAATTACATGTGGACCTCATTCACTATCCTACTCAACATAACTAACAAAAAAATAATAACTGAAAAAACATGAAGCCCAACTACTTCTGGAAGATGAACTTGATGAGCTCATTTTATATCATGTTTTGAGCTCATTTAGATTAGTATTTTTCATTGAATTATGCCCTAATCACTTATTTTACACCTTATTATGTGTTTAATTGTGTTTTGTAGGTCAAGTACAACTTCTGGACATGTAATATAGGAATTCTATACTTACACGAGCAAAGGGACCAAAACTGTCCAATTCGGGAAAGAGACACAAACTGTGTGCAAAGCAACATGGCCAAAAATAGCAAGAAAAGGGTATGTTTGGATTTGCCCTATCAACGGCAACAAAATCCAAACCAAGCCGAGGGCGGCCTCATCCTTTCACAGGGACACGCTTCAAAGAGTCCTGAACAATTCTTATACATACATGATTTGCAAAAGATGCTGCGAAGATGGACTTTTGAAGGATTTTTCCAGATCGGGTAAAACTGGAGATGCATTTTCCGTCCAGTCCATTGCAGTGACAATATCTCTCAACCAGAGCTGAGGGCAGTGTCTTACTTTTACCATATGGTAGATTCACAAGTCCTCTACAAGTCATCTTTACATGATATACATGGAATAGCCATTTACCTCTAGAGGGTCCACATGAAATACAAAGACGCAACTGTCCCTTTCTGCTCGTGTATCTCTTCATACACTTCGAGAGAGGACCTGGAATTTCATCACGATGTATCTCTAAGGGTTATATACAATATCTCTTCACATGTTACAAACAAAAGAGGCAGCAGAGATACACTTATGGAGAGTTTTACAAAACTAGGACACATGAAGGTGCAAAGACAAGTTCAACCCCTTGTATCTCGTTTATCTTGCAAACAGCTTCGAGCGCGGTCCTGACATTACATAGGGAAATTAACCTACAAGTATTTTACAAGATTCATTCATCAAATGACACTTTGGAGGCATCAAGAGAGGTGATCAAGTCGATTCAAGGCAACAAGCTCAGTTTTTCAAAGGACTTCAAAGGATGTCATGGGCTGCTATTTTTCGTCATTGTCATTTGTATTAGCTCATGCTATAAACATGAGCTAAGTTTATTAGATTTAAGGATGGGTTGAGCCGAAGTTTTTATGTTTTAATTTGACACTTATGCTTTAATGTCATCGTTTTGTTCTTTGATGATGTGTGTGCTTAGTTTCATTCGTTTATGGCATTTTGATAAATTTTATGAACGGTATGCGTGGTTTATGTATGATGTGGAATCACTTGTATGGATAGGACACCGAGCACACTCACACCTTCTCCCTTGGGGGAGAACCCCTAGCTTTAGGTGCCTTGTATAACAAACTGTTCATATTGTAACCTTTTCTTCCCTTTCATGCTTGAGGTAAGGCTTGACGACAACATTCCTGACATCATAGATAGACTAGTTAGTAAACCTCGGAAGGGGCCTTGATATACATGAGTTTGGCGGTCTAGAAGAATAAAAATGCATGATAGACGAGGCATAAGTTAGAGTTAAAGCATGATAGTTAGGTGATATACCTGTGTCTTGAATAATCTCGTCAAATTATTATTTTCTCCCTTTTGTGTTGCGAATTTAGTTTAGTTGCCACGACAATTGGTCCCCATTCCCTTAGCTTTCGAATGAAGTTGGTTTCGTTCAATTCTGTTTAGTAGTGTAGGAAATACAACCAACTGATTGTTCGGTTACATTGAACACTTTGTTCACTTAAAGCATGTTGGACTTTGCTCCCCTTGAGTTATGACATTTTCTAAAAAGCATTGTACAATAATTTACCCTGTACACTTTGCACGCATCAAATTTTTGGTGCCATTGTCGGGGAGCAATTGCCCCAACATGCTCGTAGTTTGCAATTTAAGTTCATTGATAGCTATTTTTGTTTTTGTTTGTTTTTCATTCGTCTAACTCACTATTTCTTTTGCTTCAGGTAATTTATGATACCAGCATCTGGTGGTTGTCATAATTCTCTTGAACAAAGGTTGAATAGGGAGTTGAGAGCTGCAAGAAGAGCTCAAAGCGTTGATTTTGTTGCAAGAGAAGTTCTGGAAGAGGAATATGTTTTTGTTTGTTTTGAATCTGATGAAGAAGAGGTTGATTCTGAATTTATAGAGGACCAGGACTTGATCTCTCATGATGATGACCTGCCCTTGGAGGCTTTTGCCATGCTAGAGGCCACGACAATGGCTATTGCCATTAGGAGATCCCCTATAGTTGCTCACAATTTTGAGTTGAAACCTTCTACCATCCATCTGCTGCAGGCTTACTTAATCTATGGGGGAACTAAAATTAGCAACCCCTGCACGCACATAGATGCATTCTTAGAGATCTGTAACACCATCAAGATCCAAGGGGCTGATCAAGATGTCATAAGGTTGAGGTTATTCCCATCTTCTCATAAGGATAAGGCAAAGGAGTGTCTCTACAGCTTGCCACCTGACTCTATTAGGACTTAGGATGAGCTACGAAAAGCTTTCCTTACTCACTTCTTCCCTCCATCAAGGACTGTCTAGATACTGACTGAAATCCAGTCCTTCAAGCAAAGGCCACAAGAAAATATTTATGATGTGTGAGAAAGGTTCAAGGGACTTCTCAGAAGTTGCCCTAACCATGATCTTCAGCATTGGAGACAGATTCAAGCCTTCTACTTCGACTTGGATCACAGTACTCACAGAGATGTGGATTCTGCTGCTAATGGATTGTTCATGCAGAAGACATACAATCCAGCTTATGCTCTTCTAGAGACTTTGGCTCAGAAATGTTATAAATCGCCTGTGGGGAGGCTAGCTCCGAGAGAAGTGCTTAGTTTGAACCAAGAAGACACCCTTGCTGCAGCCATTACTACCTTGACTGCTAAAGTTGAACAGCTGGTGCCTAGTGCCAAATCTCAGAACCCCCCACAAGCCTTTGTTGTGCATACACCTACATGTGAGATATGTGGAGGAGGGCACCATTCAAGCAACTGTCCAGATACACCTCAGGTTAATCTAGAGCTACTGAATTATGTCCAGAATCAGAGGTGGAACCAAGGAGGTTTCTAGGACTTGCTTGAGGTTATAAGAACCAAACTTTCAGAAAATAGGATGCCATTGAATTGAGTTGGAGCAACCCTCAAGGTGCTTTAAACTCTCACTTGTTGCAAGCCCCTAACCCTCACTATTATCAAACCATAAATGGAACAAGAGGAAAGGAATATGAGTGTCTTGCTGCTTTAAAAATAGTGAATAAGAAGGATGACAATCTTGTGGCTGGTATAAGGAGCTTTAAGGCTGATACTCAAGCTACATTGAAGAAGCTGGAGAGTGTTGTGGGGCAGTTGGCTGCACCCCTGCAAGAAAGATCGAGAGAAACACTACCTCATTGCACAGAGAACAACCCTAAAGACAATTGGCATGCCATCACACAGGGAGCTGAAGAGAAGTTAGAAATGCCTCACTCACCTTCTGTGGTGATTCCAGTAGCTGAGCCAGAAGAGGTAGAAGTGAAAGATGTGGAAGAAAAGGAGGAATTGGCTCCAGCAGTTGAGATGGAGCAGGTGAAAGCTGAAGTTGGAAGCACCATTCAGTTAACTATAGAGTGTTCAAACGTTCTTAACAAAAGAATACCTCCAAAGCTAGCTAATCCAAGGAGTGTAACCATCACGTTCTATAGGAGATTTCACTTTCAGTAGGGCATTATGTGATTTAGGTTGTAAGTATAAATTTAATGCCTTAATCTCTTTTGCAGAAAATAGGTTTGAAGGAACCTACACTCACGGGTAGCACACTCCAGCTGATAGACAAGTCTTGGAAGATGCTAAGAGAAGTGATAGAAGATGTTTTGGTGAGAGTTGACAAGTTGTGCTTCATGGTGGACTTCATGGTTCTAGACATGGAAGAAGATCTGAGAGTTCCTATTTTCTTAGGGAGGCCCTTTTTAAGAACCAGTGGTGCGGTGATTGACAAGGAAAAAGGTGAGCTGAAGCTCAAGAGTGAAAACTGGGAGAAGTATATCATGGTAAGAGAGGGGATAGTTCTTGGTCACAAAGTCTCTCAAAGAGGATTGGAAGTGGATAGAGCAAAAGTTGAAGCAAAGAGCCTACCTCCCCATACTTCTGTGAAGGCAATGAGAAGCTTCCTTGGTCATATTAGTTTCTATAGAAGATTCATCAAAAACATTTCCCTAATTGCAAAACCCCTATGTTCCCTGCTTGAAAAAGAAGCTAAGTTCAAGATTATACTTGAGTGCTTGACAGCCTTTGAAACTCTGAAACAACATTTATTCTCTGCTCCTATCATGACAACACCTGATTGGAACCTGCCTTTTGCAGTTATGTATGATGCTTCTGATGTTACTATTGGTTCAGTGCTTGGCTAACGCAAGGATAAGAGGTTTCACACTATCTACTATGCAAGCAGGATGCTCAGTAGTGCCGAGTTGAACTATACTACCACAAAGAAGGATATGTTAGTTGTGGTCTACTCTTTTAACAAATTTAGGCCATAAATTCTTGGAAGCAAGGTGGTAGTCTATTCTGATCATGCTGCAATTAAGTATTTGATGAACAAAAAGGATGTTAAGCCTCGGTTGATTCACTGGGTGCTGCTTCAGCAAGAGTTTGATGTGGAAATCAGGGACAAAAAAGGAGTTGAGAATGTGGAATTCACTAGAGCAGTCTGCAAAAAACACGGGGATGATGCTATACTTAGCATGCATCTCCAGCATAGGTACCTTTGGTATTCTGGAAATCTACTTACTGATTACTATCCATATCTTTACTAATTGTCATCCATTTTGTTACTGAGCCGATCATCTTGTTAATTGAAAAACTGAAGCAACTAAAAAGGAGCAGAAAAGCTTGAAGCTGATGCAACTGTAAGTAAATGTAGAAGAAGGTAGCTTCAGCTGCGAGCCAGACTCTCGGATGGAGTCACATTGCAGTCTATGACTACACAGGGATGATGCTAGCTCCTAGCATTCATCTCTGGCATAGGTATTATGAAAAAATCACATGTTCTGCATCCCCCAACCCCCGCCCCCATCCCCCCTGGTTACATTTCTGATGGCTGTTGCTTTGGGATTATTTTGTATGTTTGACGATGTCATGTTTGTGGGGAGGTCAGGTTGAAGATAAAAGGAAAATGTGATGTAAAGCTTGGTACTGGAGCAGGACTCTTCAACCTTCTCAAAAAATGATGCTAAGGGTAATAAAGAATCCAAGATAGGATCCATACATGGTCGATGGATGCAGCTGATCCAGATTGCAAAAACCTAATGGTCTCTATTTCTGCACTGAGCGGTGAGTGTTTAAACTTTAGCAACTATAACCGGTTCTTTGCAGGTTCTGCGGTCGGTGGTCAATTCTAGATGGTAGGTAACATGTATCAGGTGAAAAGGCATAGGCAGTTACCTTTCTTTCGATTTACCCTGCCATGGACTTGAATAGAAAAATGTCATATGTATGGCAGACATGGATAAAAAATGTACCTCTTTTTCCGGATGAAATAAAACAACTATTTGATTAAAAAAAGAATGTGGTAGCTGACCACTTGTCCAGGTTAGAAGGAAGCAGCTCTCTCATGGCTTCACCTGCACCTATTTTGGACACTTTCCCTGATGAGATGGTACTGACTGTGAACAGTCATCCACAACCATGGTATGCTAACTACGTGAACTATGTGGACTGCAAGTTTTTGCCCCCCTTCACTTACCAATAAAAGAAGAAGTTCTTCTCCGAGTTGAAATATTTCTTGTGGGAAGATCCTTATCTATATAGAGTTTGTGTTGACCAAGTTAAAGAAGGTGTATTCCAGAGTCTGAGATGGGAGTTATTCTGTAGCATTGTCATTCACGTGAGTGTGGAGGCCATTTTGGTGGCCAAAGAACAACAACAAAAGTGCTTCAGAGTGGTTTCTTCTGGCCAACTCTTTTTAGGGATGCTCATAAGTTTGTGATGCCATGTGATAAGTGCCAAGGGTCGGAAATCTTTCAAGAAGAAGTGAGATGCCTCAGGTGGGAATGTTGGAGGTAGAACTTATTGATGTTTGGGAGATTGACTTCATGGGCTCCTTTGTGCCATGCCAGCTGCAGGTTTATATTCTGGTAGTAGAGGATTACGTTTCAAAATGGGTAGAGGACAGAGCTTCCCCTACCAATGATGCTATTGTGGTGATCAAGTTTCTAAAGAACAACATCCTTTGCAAGATTTGGAACCCTAAGGTATATAATTAGTGATGGAGGATCATTCTTCTGTAATAAACTGAGAACCTCTTGAACAAGTATGAGGTGAGACACAAAGTGACACTGCCCAATCACCCCAGGCCAATGGACTAGCTGAAGTTTCCAACAGAGAGATTAAGCCCATCTTGGAGAAGACAGTGAGTGTCTCAAGAAAGAATTGGGTGACAAGGCTCCCATATGCATTTTGGGCATACAGAACTGCCTTTAAGACACCTATTGCATGTCTCCTTTCAGATTAGTGTATGGGAAAGCTTGTCATCTGCGAGTAGAGCTTGAGCATAGATATATTGGGCCCTTAAGCATCTAAACATGGACTTGGGGGCAACAGAAACCAAGAGACTATTGCAACTCTTTGAATTGGAAGAGCTAAGGCATGATGCATATGAGAGTGCTCGGATTTATAAGGAGAGTACTAAGAAGTGGCATGACCAGAACATCCATAGGAGTACTTTCCATCCTGGCCACCAAGAATTTATGTTCAACTCAAGGCTCAAACTCTTTCCACGGAAGTTAAAAAGTAGATGATCTGGCCCGTTGGAAGTCATTCAAGTCTTTCCTTATGGAGCAGTGGAAGTGAAGCATCCGGAGGGAAAAACTTTTATGATGAACGGTCACAGATTGAAGTTATACACTTCACCAAAATATTTATCTCTAAGGGAGGAGGCTATCCATTTCAGAAAGTGAAAAGAACAAGTCTATCTCGAGACTATAAACTCAGAGCTTCTTGGGAGACAATCCAAGTTAGTATATTTCATTTCAGTATTTCCATTTCTTAGTTTTTCTAACTAGTTTTCTTTTGAGAAAATGCAGTGCAGCAGCCATTGAGCCCACTTCAAGTGTGGGGTGGAAGACGCTTGCAGCAATCAAGCACCAGTAAGGCAGCACAGAACAAGTTGAGCACCCATCTATCAGGTTGCATTGCTCCAACCCCCTCGAGTATAATTGTTATGATTTCAGTCTTATGACTTCTGTATTCACTTGAGGACAAGTGAAATTTAAGTGTGGGATGGGGTTTAGCACAGCTATGCTATCATTCCGTTCATTCATACATGGTGCTCAACCTAAAAGAAGTTAGAAAACAAAGGAAAGTATGCAAAGCAAGATAAGAGACACCATTAAAGAAGAAGAAGGGGCACAAAAGAAAGAAAAAAGTTCAAAACACCCCTTTGCTGATCATTCATGTCTCTTGCCTTTCATTCAAACCAAAAGAAGACCTGGAGCAAATCCAGGAAGCCCATAAAATTGTTCTCAATACAAAAGATGAGCTGAGCCAACACATACAAGCTACAAAGCAGAAGATCAAAAATCAAGAAAAAGCTTGGAGATGAAAGAAGAGGAAAGGCCAAGAATAGTTGATTGCCATGATCTCTCATCCAGAGTGGACACGAGAAGACTGCCCACATTTTAATTACGCCAAAAGTGAAAGACCATCAATTGTGTTCCAACTCCATCACGAGAGGAGCCCTCGCGTAAATACTGTCCCTAAAAGAAAGAGTGAGATGGAGTTGAGGCTTGGTCTGAGATTATTCCAAAGACTCATGCACTCGGTTAGTGGTAAGATGGTGAAGAGTTTAGTTTACCTCTCGAGAAAGCAAAAAATAGGCTAGAAGGGACACATCTAGAATTTGTTAAGGAACATGGTCCAAGACAATGTTAAGTGATACCTCTCTTGCCCTAAATTGCCTTTCCCTAGACCTCTTCTCTTCGTTTGAGCCCCTTGGTGCTTAGCTTTGACAGTAGAGTGTGTTGGGAAGAGGCAGCGAAAAACCTAGCTTTCAACTTGCTTTTCTTCTTCTTTGTAAATGTTTCTTGGATGCTGAATCCATATTTAATATAAACTTTTATTGCCTCTATCAAGACCTTTTCTTGTAGCTGACTGAAATACAATCTTGTAGGTTTCTCTTCATTGTTAAGCATTAGTGTTGTATGTTTTCTGGGTGACCGGGTACCTTGTGAGCTTGTGTCGATTGCATTACTTCTTGGTGGATTATACGATAGCCTTTTATTTGGATTTTAATTTTAGCGCTCGTAAGAGACCGTTTAAGATTAAGGTTAAGTTTGTTGTTCTTTAACATCTACATTTATAGGGTTTAGTTTTTTTTTCTTTGTAGTAAACTGTGATTTAAGGTCTGATCCTAAGTTAATCATGTGTAATCCCGTATAATTTTCACTAGTAAATGGACCCTTAGTGATTAAAATTAGGAATTTAAATATATTTAAACATTGAGTGTTGGGTGCGATCATACCAGTACTAATGGACCAAATTCCATGAGAACTGTAAAGTGAAACGTGCTTGTCCAAAGTAATACTCGGATGAGTGACACACTGGGAAGTACTCGTGTTGCAAACTTTTTTTTAAAATTTTCGCTTCACTTGTATTTTTTACATACAACGTTGTCTATTTGTATGTTTTTCATTGAATATAAATACTAAACCTCGACATTCAGATATGTACTTTTTCCTTGCGGTCAGATCGGGTCAGTTTGGTATGGTCGGGCTAGGCAGGAAATAATGTGCCAGGTCAGATATGGATGTGTGGTTTCAATTAGGGTGGGTCGGGACGGGTGGGATATGCATATGGAGTTGGGTTTTAATGGTTTACGCCTTGACGGGGGATATTGAGTTGCTCCATGTCAACAAAGTTGTTTCTTTAGATAGGAAAATGATTTATTATAAATCATTTTGTATGTACATGTATATATTGGGTGCTGGATGTAATCCTACCATCACTAATGCACTCGATCACATAAGAACTCAGAAGTCAATTATGATTGAGTGAGAGTAGTAATGAGATGCGTGACCCCCTAAAAATCTCTCACGTTGCATCTTTTTATTTTTGAATCACCTCACTTGTATTCTTTTTTTATTTACAACATGTGTATTCGAGTATTTGTATGTTTTTTCTTTGAATATCAATACTAAATCTCGAAATTCAGCTATATACTTTTTTCCTTGTGGGTCGGCTAGGTCGAGTTGGTGCGGTCGGCCTTAGGTTGGGCAGAGCATGTCGGGTCAGATATAGATGGACCATTTAAATTAGAGCGGGTCGGGACTGGTGGAAATGAGTTATATAAAATATGGTCTTAATGATTCAAGTCAGGATGCGCCACTCTGGGTCAACAACATTTATACTATTATGTTGGGGGAGATTTATAAGGTACATATTTTTACACATCTATCCATCTATACTTCTAAAAAGGCTCAGTAAACGACCAAGTAAAAAACAGAATTTGTATTCAAAACGACCAGTAAAGTTTTGGGGTCATTTCCGTCAAACCAGGTGATTACAATTTATCCCCTCACTTTCCTCGGGGTACTTCCGACTTTTCACTGTCCATTCAGACCGTCTCTCTCATCAATTATCTTCTCTCTCGGTCAGTATCGTCTCTTTCCTCTCAAACTTCTCTGGCATCCGTCTGCCTTCTTTTTTTTTTGGGGGGGGGGGGGGGGGGGGTAGTTAAAATTTAAATTATTGAATTTTTTTTT
>JAOYMZ010033533.1:0-16229 GCA_025802335.1 Pinguicula primuliflora | reverse complement strand
CACAAATAAAAGTATGATTTCAAGCAAATATTATCATTTAAATGAGAACAAAAATGCATATGAATTGGACTCATCAACACTCCCCCCACAGAAAACGAACTATTTTGATAAGTAACCTGCGTAGCCAGCAGTTGCGGAGTATTTAGATATATGGTGCAACAGAGAGATCTTTTCCATATAATCCATATGTCCCTAGAAATATTAGAGACCCCATCATCAAATTTCAACTTCTTCAAGAGAAAGGGGATTTTATCATTGTGGACCTTCGGTTCTAAGAGAACAATTAAATTCAGACTGTGAATGTTGATCAATCGAATAAGGCGCCTTTGAGAAGGTGAGTTACCAACTCCTCTAATATTCCAGATAAGCCCTTTGGCCATTAATGGGTTTTAGAAGTCTTCGATCGGGTAGAATACCCTTTTGATTGAAGTTTTATGGAATTGGCAGATAGCTTGGTCTGGTGGTTAGTGTACTTTCGTTTGGTCTTCTTAATGCCTGTCTCTGTTGATTGATATGCATCCTCAACATCCAGATGCTCATCAGAGTCACTGGCCTCCGAAGGTATATGGTTTCAAGGGTAGCTCTCCTTTTCTGAGTTTTGCAGTTCAACATGCGACTGGCCAGGTTCTAGATCATTTTGGTTGGTAGCCGGACAGGCAGAGCAGTCGTCTTGATGACCATATTTTGCAGGGGTAGGAGCAAAGCTAACCACCTTCGTTAGTTGAACTCAAGAGGGAGCAAGTTGTCTCTGAAGATGTTTCTCATCAGCAGTCGAATTAGGGATCCACCCTACCTCATGAGTACAAATAGGTGTGAATACGATCATCTGCATATCAACCACAAGATTAATATCTTCTGAGATCAGATCAGTAGCCGACACTATATTAGATATCCCTTCTACTTTGACATCGTTAATATCTCTTAGGATATCTGGCAGAGCCCTCGTATTGCATTCAGCAGGCAGTAAGTTGATTCTGGATGCATCCAATGACTGATCCCCAACTTTATCACAGTCAGTAGAGGTATCATAGGGATCCTTACCCTAACCCTCAACAATGCAGTCTTATAGGATAATCCACCATCAGCAATAGTGCAAGACTCGTTGGAGGTGGCTTTGGAGCAAACAACCATATTATTGGGGGGAATTTACCAGACTAGCATTTAACATCGGACACAGGGGACAAGATAGAGCTGGAAGATTGACCAATCTCTTGTGACTACACAGTTTTATCACTCATCAATTGTGGCAAGGATTCATTGCTACCATCAAAGTTAGTAGCAGGGGGAGTAGTATCTTTATTATCATCAGTAGCAACGAAGAACTCAACCAAACTATGATCAATAGTATTACCAGGAATAGAAAGCAGTTCAAACCTATTCTTACTACCAGAAGCTGGAAGTACAGAGCTAGAGTCAGCATGTGGTACCTGCCTGTATTGCATCTTCGCCTTCCCCTTGATCCTCCAGGCTTAGGTTGTGGATTGAGACTTGTATATTCCACCAGGAGGTTTTGACTTATGTGATTGACTTGGCGCCTCAGCATTTGGAATCCCCTCAGATTGCATAACTTTGCAGGCTAATTGAGGGTGTCCTTTTTGCATACAGTGGCCACAATAGGCCGGGATATATCCGTACGATATCGGTTGCCAGAATTTTGATTTACCCATCACTACCCAAGCTCTCTAAGGTGGGGGCTTCAGAAGATCGACTTCGACACAGACCTGCACTTCACTAGGATGGGTTAGGTCCAGGGTAGATTGATTAGTGACCAGCGGCCTTCCCACAATTTTCACTATATCGAAGATGTTTTCCTTCTTGAATTGTAGCAGAGGCATCTCCGGAAGAGAGATCCAGATTGGTGCAATATGAGGCTCCACATCGCTCCTGAAGTATGGAGTCCAGCAGAAGACACGTTATGGGAATTTTGCCGACGTGCCACATCTCACGTAACAGAACTCTCACATATCTTCAATGCTTCCAAAGCGAAACAGGACATGCTTGTGATCAATTACTCCCGCAGTAAATGGAGATTTTAGACCGAATGATGAAAAAATCTGTCGAATCTCATGAATCGGAGGTCGGCCATGTGAGAATTTTCTGATCAGCGCGTTGGCAAAGGGAACACTAAATTCCTCCACTTTGGCCTCCGAAAATGTAATCGCAGGCTCTCCCTGCCAGGTCCATGGCTCCCGCACAAAGGTTCGGTCCAGATCTTGAAAGGATTTTGCGAGGATTGTAGCATAGGAATTCTGCTCGATTGGCAGCTTTTCTGTAATGTCCTGTGGCAGCAGAGGAGCCGCCACCCCCGCAGTGGCCATAGCACCGTCCGCGGTCCGTCAATTCAGAGATTTGGCAGAAGAGGGGCGGATAAAACCAAGCAGATCGCAGTTGTGTGTAATCGCACCACCACTATTATTTAAACCATCATTTATCATACTTTAATGCCACTAGAAACAAAGGGCATATTTTCCACAATGCATATAGAAACAAAGGCTGTATACTCTATAGAAACAAATCCTATGAATATATAGAAACAAATAAACATATAGAATCAAATGCCCACAAGCCGATCACATATTGAATCAATTTCCAGAATCTAAAAATTGAAAATTGAAGAAATCGTACTCCATAATTCAGAAACTCAGAAAATCTCAAAGTTGGAAATCCAGAAATCGTAACCTGAAGAAGATGAAGGAGACTCAAAATCCAGAAATCCAGGATCTGACTGTAGAAATCGAAAACCCAGAAATCATAACCTGAAGAAGATGAAGGGGACTCAAAATCCAGAAATTCTAGATCTGGATGTAGAAATCGAAAACCCAAACTCAGTTCTACAGTTCTAGCCACGATTTCTTTTCCTTCTTCAGTTTTGGCCGTGGTCCCCTTCTTTTCCTTCTTTCAATTATGGGCCTCTAATTTTTTTATGTGCCTAGCTTTTGGGTTTTTTTCCCTGGGTTCAGGGTGCTTGGGCCCCCCAAGCACTGGGCTGGATCCGCCCATGCGTGGGTGGGTGAGTTTTAAAAAGCTCAGTAGGGAGATTGATACTCACATTTAACATAAGTTAAATGAAAACATGTATTCAAAATAAAATCTTCTAAATTTCTCTAATTCCCTAAGTCATGTATGGCTCATTCCAACCTTCGTAGGTCCAGTTAATTCATCAACAATCCGACTCATATGTTCTAGTTTACCAAATAACATCATATATCCCCTAAATCACATTAGTTCAAGTGCAACCTGTACAATATTCTGCAAGATAATTCGTCATCAAGTAATTCAATCATTAATTCACATCATCATGTCAAATTGGGGTCGATAGACGCGTCCCCACGACAGTCGAGAACTGACATCATCGCCATGAGGAGGTCATGTTCGGAGTATGATGCCAGCCATTCGTCTCCAGTCCTTCTCCTTTCCGGTGTTTTCATCCCTACATTCTGGTGAGCCACGAAAACATCTCTGGCAAACTTCACCGTTGGCGGCCATCTATTACGTCCGCACCCAGTAGCCGCAACAGCATCGCTGCCGAGCTTCAGACCGGCCAACCGCGCTACTATGTCCAGCATGAATCGTCTCGCAAACACCATACAGAAACCATGTCGCGCCAGGCCATTCTGGTAGCGGCTTCCACGGCCACGTCGGAAATGTCTCTGACTTCTTATCCCTTTGGCAATGCACGACAACATAGTCGTTTGTCGTGCGATCGTCTCACCAGCCATGAAACTTTGTTTCTGATGCGAATCATGTCACGTGTGCTGGCCAGATGATTGCTGTGCCCAGGTCATTCTGGTCGCAACACCTGGCATGCCAACGTCGGTTCCAACTTGAAAATGAAGTTCATGATAGGGAGGTTCCATAACGTAAGAAAAATTAGCACATAAGCAATTAAATTACACAAGATTCACCTCGCGAAATCATCCAGCAACAATCTTAAGCTACATGAACGGATCCACAATTTCCCATAGTTTGTAACAGAGAAACAACCATTCAAGCTTCACTTCATACAGCAGACTTTCAAGTAGTGCATTTTAAAAAGAGTAACATGCTTTCAAGGATTCACACATACAGACAAACATTCAATCATAATTTTCATGTAGTTGTCCTGTACCGAACCCAATTTCAGTCTATGGGTTCGTTAGGGAAGTATAGCCTTTTGGCTATGCCCGAGCTCGTTAATTTATTTAAAACTCGATAATAGACATAAATGGTGAAATAACGCATAATAATTCACCATTTGAATCGTCATCGTTCACACCAACATAGTTAAATTCCAAAATAAATACATAACCAAATCCAAATATTTCACGTATACATTCACGTTCTTAAAATATAACATAAGTCATAATAGTAGGGAAAATGTGCCTTGACCACAATTTCTAACTCCTCGATCCAGGTCGCGATGCTCCGACTCTGCGATAAAATATTCACGTAGGGGTGTGAGCTTCGAAGAGCTCAGTTGGGGGAGTTATCCTTGTATCTAACATATGTACAATGATTACATATATTCAGAACAAATTCATATATTTTCCTGTAACTCCCTAGATCACATACGACTCATTTTATCCTTTGTATGTTAATTTATTTTCTCAACTATCTGATTCAAATATTCTAATTCACCAATGAGCATCATATGTCTCCCAAATTTCATTGGTTCATGTACGACTCGCACCATTCTTCGTTCATTCAAGTATTCCACAAATTAATTTGTCGTCAAGTAATTCAATTCATCAATTCATCAATTCACATTATCATGTCAAATAGGAGTCGACAGACAGCCCAATGATAGTCGAGAACTCACGTCGTCGCCATCAGGAGGTCATGTTCGGAATACAGCGACAGTCGTTCGTCTCTGATCCTTCTCCTTTCCAGCATTTTCGTCCCTACATTCTGATGAGCTATGGAAATATCTCCAGCAACCACACCGTTGGCGGTAGCACCGGTCGTCCCTCACCCGGCTATTGCGACAGCGATGCCGTGCCCCAGTTCGACCAGCATCGCCTCTGTTTGTTGGTTGCAAACATTTCTCGAACGTCTGCATCACCGTGAAGTACCAAGCCATTTTGATAGATACGGATGTGCAGGATCCCTTCTCAGCAGCATCGTGGATATCCTATCATCCAGATATCCTCCACCCAGCAGCGCGCGTGATAGTGCCATTGCTATCGTGCATCCATCACCACGGTCATGGCGCATATGTTCCAGCGTGAATCGACTCACACCCATTGGCTGGAAACTGATGCACAAACGTCCGATCTGCAATTTTCCAGAGTTCTGCCGTTGGCCCAACACGGAATAGAGTCCTGGTGTGATTTCATGACAAGCACAAAAACAAGAAGAAACATGCAAGCTCAGGCAATTAATCATCACGCATTCAGCATAACTCTCACATAACATACATATGTATTCACAGAAGCATCACAAGGCATCTCATGCTCGGGGCTGCTTGGATGTCGAACAAAGTGGAGGGTTCCCTTCGCATACGAAAGATATTTGGTGAGCCTCAAAGTCCCAAAAGGCTGGTGTGAGGCGATACACCCAGTCCATCCCCAATACTGCATGTAAAGGGTGAGTGAGAACATTTGCATACCTAAGTGCACTTGTGCCTTCACGAAGACCCCCAAGCTGAGAGCATGGTCCTTGTTGGCCACCGTCGCCGATGTAGTCCATCCTAAACTTGGTTTGAGACCCCACTGAGCTGCTAGAGCTGCGTCCAGGAAACAATGAGTGCTTACATAATCTACCTGGAAGATAGTTTGTCTACATTCCACGGTGCCCGCAATCTTCATTGTACTTGTAGACGTTTTTCCATACAAGGTATTTACCAAAATTTCTACATGTTCCCAATCCTCGACCACTCTATCATCTCCATCACAACGTAATTCGATGCAAAAAATTCCCTTGCAGACGTGACCCTCGACCTAACGATCATCGTACTTGAAACATAACTCCTAGGCCATGTGTTGGACTACCTCAGTTGCAGTCAATCGCCTACGATCTATGGGGGGCGCATCCAAGAGGGGCGGTTGGTGTTAGCCGCAAGGGCGCCTGAGTGGCAATAAAGGTGGGTGTCTGGTTAAGAACGGTTCGTCCTGCTGGCAGAGTCAGTAAGCCATACAATGCCAACTTGCTATGGACTTCACGGGCGGTCGCCATTGCTGCACTCATGGACTGTGGTTTAAGAAGCTCACATCCACCGCAATCCACAGTGCCACAGCCTTGTAGTAAAGCACGACCTCCGTGCAGATCGGAAGGCAAGTAACATTGACCTTCGTAGCGACTTCACTCCATCTTTTGTTTTGTTCTTTGAAGGGATGTCAGTTCCGCCCGTGGATTTCCTTAGCCGGTCAGTGCATATTGCTACCTAAAATTGAAACAAAAATCTTCCCATTAGTATCGAATGTCTAGGATTGACTCCTAAATATCAGAACATATCTGATAATTAAATACGAATACAAAATTGTACCTTTATAGCGGAAGCATGGTGGATCGTAATATTCCAGTTGAGTAAATCTTTAACCGGAGCTACGAGAGTCCCAGCAATATCCCACAACTCAAAACTCTCCTTCCAAGATGATGAGACAACACTTCAAGAGAACTATACAAACTGGATCTCAATACATGAGAATAGATTTCAGCGTAAAATCTTAAGCGTTAGGTTTTGGGAATCTTATTATTTATAGGAGAAGGTATGAGCCAGTATGGGCTAAGGCCCAATCAATGTAATAAGTATCTAAATTATAATTAAACACATTAATTGCAATTAAATTCTTAATTACATTTCGTCATAATTACGTTAATGTCCAACAGCTCTCACTCGGTTACATAAGTCGTACTGTTTAACGTAATAATGTATTTGTCTAACAGCTCCCACTTGGCTACATAAGTCGTACTATTTAACGTAATAACGTATTTATCTAACAGCTCCCACTCAGTTACACAAGCCACATCCTAGCGGCTCTCACTCGGCTACACAAGCCGCAATGAGTTGTTCAAACTTTCTCTCGATGCATCATATGAGTAATGAGTTGTGCGACCAATATAAGTAACATGTAACATCATGCTAAGTCATCATCAAACTAACTTGACATTTTCAAAATGCTGATACCCCAAATCCTCTTTGCATCACCAATAGCTATAAATTTCCTTTAAGCTATACAATATTTATTTACATACATAATGTAACCGCTCGGACAAATTGGTGAGCAAGATAGATTGTTCCTTAGACACTAATGACCATTCATATCAACTCGACTACTTTCCTAGTATGGTCTGCATGATTGTTAAGAACCAAAGCCTTTGGATTACATACTAAAGTAGCATTATCAAGCCTCAACTTTAAGTCATAGCTCTAAGTCGAAGAGTAACACTCAGGGTGGACCAAAAAAGTCTTGTGATCACACAATGAGAATCACGGAAAAACTATTGTCATTTTCACAATGGTCGTTCTATAGCAAACACAGTATGATATGTGTGTCATGGTATGACTCTCACTCAGATGGGCATGTTACAATCTTATACCATGCGAATCGTAGCCATTGATAAATACACATAGTATTTATCCTATACATTCCACTTTAAAAGTTTAATGTGAACCCAGTTATTTCACATTTGATTCTCTAGGAATTTCATTTTAGACCTACTAAAGCGACTGAATTCAACTCTATCAATCTCAACCTTCCTGCTACACAAGCATAAGGGTGATTCCCCGTGTGATAGGGCAATCGTAAAGCTTTGTGACATTTTATATTGTGTCTTTGCAATTGATTTGTAAACTCATAATAATTACATAACGTGAGAAAGAAACACATTTCTATTTAACTAATCAATTCATTACATAAACATGTCCTCAGTCAAATCTACAAGATATCGTCAAAACTTACGAATTCCTAGACTCATGATATGAGCTCTAGACATATATCTTGGAACGAGTTTGGTCATTGTTTTTGCAATCATCTTGTCAGTATTAATATACATGAATATGATATGCCTTTGTTGTCCAAAATAAAGCAATATCTTTTCTATATGTGCTTCGTCCTCTTATGGAACTTTGGATCCTTAGCGAACAAAATCGCTATAGTATTTATCACAATAACAACATACTCTATTTTCATAGTTGACATAGTAATGCAGTCTTACTCATTACTGCATATGATATGACTCTTACATCGAGGAGGATGCCATATCTAGAGGTGAACTTGGACTCGCTAAGCCGCTCCCCAATCGACATTCGTGTATCCTTTTGAGTACATATCTCCACTTGATAACACAATTAGATCATTCGTACTATATAGGTAACGAAAGATTCACTTAACTGTTTGCCAATGAGCAGGTCCAGGTTGCTTTGGTAACGACTCACCAGTCCAACAAGGAAACAAATGTCTGGCTGTGTACATAACATGGTATGCATTAGACTTCCTATAGCACTTGTGTAAGGAACTGTGCTCATCTCCTCCTTCTCTTTATCTGTTTTGGGGCATTGGTTGAGGCTTAGTGCCAAACTCTTATCAACAGGAGTATCAACAAGTTTCGAGTTATGCATTCTGAATTACTCTAAGCTTTTGTTTGTTGAAACAGACCCAACAATTTCTTAGAATGATTTCTACAAATCTCAACTCCTAGGACATACCTAGATTCACCCATATCCTTTATCTCGAACACAGAAGACAACCATTGTTTAATGGAGTTGATTTTTTCCATGCTGTTTTCGGCCAACAGTATGTCACTGACATGTGGAAAATGAAACAAGATTCATTCCTTTGTCATTAAGACATACACACAATGGCCCTCATCAATCATGATGAAACCATATAACGTAATGGTTTTATGAAATTAGAGGTACCATAATCTGTAAGACTGTTTTAAACCATACATAGATCTTTTAAAATGATGCACTTGTCTTCTTTCCCTGCTAAGACAAACCCGATAAGTTGATCTATGTAGATTGTTTCCGCAAGAACTTCATTGAGAAAGACTGTCTTTACATCCATTTGCTATAATAAAATATCCAAATAGACAACCAAGGCCAGAAGTATGCAAATAGAGAGCATTCTCACCACAGGAGAAAATATCTCTTTGTAGTCAACATCCCCAATTGGGTAAAGCTTTTCGCCATGAGTTGAGCTTTGAACTTTCGAATAGTTCTCAAACCTCATTTATTTTCATTGAGTCCATACATCCTTTATGGAACTAAACCGTTTTCACATCGGGCTAGTCCATGTTCTCACAATAAAAGGTGGACTTTTATACTTCGAAATGCACGTAGAAGAACACATCTTCCTCAATCCGAAAGTATCATCAAGGAATTCTTCAATCAAATATTTTCAGCTACTGTTGTCAAAGAGTCACTCCCACTACCCCCAAAGTCGGTGGAATTTGTAGCTACATCTTTATTAGGTACAGAAGGTTGCTGATCAACTTGCTTATTCGAATGACAACTCTCACTAATTCGTTGGTCGGTGGAATTTGTAATCTCATCATTTGAATGTATTAGAGACTGTTGATGAGGACTGGCCTCATTTTCATTTACACCTTCATTGGGCTAGCTCACACTTGCAAATGTGAGAGTTCCTGATTAAATTACCTATTCGAAAGGACCACTCCCATTAACCCGTTTGTCAGTGAAATTTGTAGTCTCATAAGTAGAAGGTATTGAAGATTGTTGTTGAGGACTAACCTCATGTGCATTCTCACCTTCATTAGTCAAGCTCCCACTTGCAAAATGCGAGATTTTGCTATCTGTTGTATTTTGGTGAACCATATTCTCCCCACACCAAGAGATAGTGGTAGTTCTCATTGCTACTTATTCAATTGATCGTCCTGTCTTATATCACCGATAGTTAGATCCCTCTAGTATCTCGACATTGTAACTCTCAATTTCAATCATGCCTCCATCTGAATATTAACCGGACAATGCATATCATCTCGCATGTTATGGCTAACGAATGAACACCCGTTTAGTTACTCTTGGATCAAGTTTACTATGTTGACAGGTTTGGTCATGCACATAGCTGCCGAACCCCATGGTCACATATGGTCTAAGATTGGCTTTTTTTTCTGCGTGATGCCTAGGCAGGCGTGCCCTCAACCAGATGGCCTCGGGCGCAACTTGCGTTCAAAGACTCGATGGTTCATGGGATTCTGCAATTTACACCAAGTATTGCATTTTGCTACGTTCTTCATCGATGCGAGAGCCGAGATATCCGTTGTCGAGAGTCGTTCTAAGATTAGCTTTCTCCCATTCCATAACTCATACAGATGGTGGGCACACTTTTACTTGGTATACAATTGAGGATGTATGTTGCCGTAAACAATGCATCTCCCTAAAAGTTTATGGATAGGCTTGCACCGTCATGGACTAACCATGTCAAGTAAAGTTCGATTCCTGCATTACACAGCAACATTTTTTTGCAGAGTGTATGGAATAGTAAGTTTTCTTACAATGCCATTTTCATCACAATATTCCCTGAACGAATTAGAAAGATATTCACGATTACAATCAGCCCTTAAAGTCTTAACTCCTCGGCCTAACTGTGTTTCGACTTTTACCACTTAAAACTTGAACACATTGAGTGCTTCATTGCAATAACATATACACGTAATAAAAATGTGAGTAAAATGAAAATTGGAAGCCCTATGGCATACTTTACGCACATTTAGGGTTTAGGAAAGAACAATCAGTGCAAACCACTCTGCGAGCTTGAATTTGCTCTTCTCTTGTAATGGATTTTTGTGAATAGACTTGATAAAAATTCTATGCATTGCGTTTGACCTGGTAGTCGATGCTATTACTCAGTATGTGTTCTTTTAACAGGTTGCCGTAAGTGTTTTTTGATTCAAATTATGCACACTGCTTCTTCTATTTTATTGGGAGAAAACGTTCAGTCGGATATGTATTACACTCACGTTTTTTGTAAAAAAAATTGATTTTTTTTATAATCGAAAAATGGATACATGTAGTTATAATCTGTGTTTTTCTCCTCATGAATCTGAGGTATAACAAGCTGAGAGTTTATGATAATTGAATTTGCATTATCTCCATTAATGTTGCTGTATGTTTGCTGGCAACTGGCACAGCGTGATGCTGTCATTATTCTCTTTGAAGTCCAAATAATTTATCCCATAATAATCCGGTGGAACAGCAGCAGGGCCACCATCGCACGTAGTATCGCCAGGTGGAGCCATGCCGAGTTGCAGCTTCGAGAGATACTCATCACCAACACCCGCCGACGACATTTCTTGCTGCTGATGCTGTCGCCGGCAATACGAGCCATAGAAGCACATTACTACTTGAAACACTCAGAGCTCACAAAAGAAGCAACATAAACGGCCGGAAATACTCATAGCTTTGAAACTATGTGTTTCCTTATATCTAACTCTATAGTAGAAGAAATACTAACCATATGCTAAAGGTGTTGAGAGAAAAAAAATCATATTTTGACGTCTGTACTGATTTGTGTGATTTAGCATATGTTTAGTAGTGTTCTGATTAGTGTGATCTAGCTCACATTACGTGCTCTTATTAGTGTATTGATCAGTGTTCTTATTATTGTTTTTATTAGTGTTTTGATTAGTGTTCTTATTAGTGTTTTTGTTAGTGTTCTGATTAGTGTGATTAGTATGATTAAGCTCACATTACGTGTTCTGATTTTGATGCTTAATGTATACACAGAAATGAATCCAAGTGGGAATCAAAGTCAAGACGAACATGTTGTTCCAGAGGAACAAGTATATATTCCTAAAGTTCGTCCTGCATTGACCCCTGTTAAAGGGCTGAAATTTACCGGTTTAGATGACGCACAAGTATTTTATAGCAATTATACTAAGGATGCCAGTTTCAATACGAGAATCAACGATACCAAAAAGAAAGAAGGTGTTATACCTTGGAGAGAATTTGTGTGTAGCAAAGAAGAAGAAGTTCAACATGATAGAAATAAATATATGTGAAAATTGATAGGCACTTTATTCAAGAGAAACTTAATGAGACAATCACTCTTCCATTTGTGAGGTCTTAGGATGAGTTGGCGGACATATTGGCTAAATTTGTAGCAGTTTCGATCATTAAAAGATGTTCTAAACAAGTTAGGTCATGAACATCCCACCAACGAACTTGATAGGAGTCTGGAGTGTTAGCTAGATAAGGAAAATTATTCAAATCTTTCCTTGATTTTCGGACAGTGTCGGGATTACCATAGCTAGCTTATGTCTATATATTGTCCATATGTATTCACAATTCAATACAAGGAAAAAAATTACCAATTCTTTCCAATAGTTCAGCCTTTGTGTGTATTCAAAAGTTCATTTTTTTCAGATGAAACTGGACTTGTAAAGTTAACTATTCTTTCCAATTGGAAACGAAGAAATGAGTGAATACAGGAAACAATGGTTGACAAACTTTTCATTCTGCACATCAGCTTGTATTGTATAAGTTGGTAAAAAAGAAAGAAAAAACCCAGAAAAGTATTGGACCTGAAAATCCAAATCACTGCACTAAACTTGATCACCTCTCTATCAGTTAACACTAGTGAGGCTGAAACATGCTGCAGCATTTTTGAGTTCATTCTCATCCATTTGCTCCACCAGTTGTCTGGATTCTCCCAATGGCGAATCCAAGCTGATACAAATATCGAAAAAAGAAGACAATGGTTCAGCCCAAAGTACACAAGCAAAAAGAAGACATGGTTCAGCCAAAACAAAGTACTGGCATGAAAATGATCGTCTTGGAAGAACATTAGTACCTGGATTCACAAGCTTCCTTAGAGCCAATATAAGACTGTGTGTCATCAATATGATCGAAAAACGGATACATATCGTTATAATCTGTGTTTTTCTCCTCATGAATCTGAGGTATAACAAGCTGAGAGTTTATGATAATTGAATCTGCATTATCTCCATTAATATTGCTGTATGTTTGCTGGCACAGCATGATGTTGTCATTATTCTCTTTGAAGTCCAAATAATTTATCCCATAATAATCCGGTGTAACAGCAGCAGCAGCAGCACGGCACATAGTATCGCCCGGTGGAGCCATACCGAGTTGCAGCTCCGAGAGATACTCATCACCAACACCAGCCGGCGACATTTCTTGCTGCTGATGCTGTCGCCGGTAATACGAGAGCTGCTGCAAAACCGCCTGCAGCTCCTCTGCTGCCGCCTGGATTTGAAATGTGAGCTGCTGTATCTCGACCAGGCATCCATAAACAGGATACTTATCTCTCATCTTGGCATGGTACTTAATGGATGTCATGGCCATGGCCTTCTGATCTGGGCTAAGCTCTTTGAGAAGGTTCTGTATGTTCTTCACCCCGAATAATCGGTGCACATTCTGGAACATCTTGGGATTATCCGCCGGAAAAAATGGTGCCAGGAGGCACTCCGGCGTGCACCTCCGCCGTTGGTACTTGCAGGCGGCGCAGGCCTGGCCAGTGCCACTCTTCAGGGTCATGTTTCAATACATGAGATGAAAATCCATTGATTATGATGATGGAAAAGAAGATGATGATGATATCTGTGTTTGTTTCTTGTTGTGGTTTAAAGTTTTGATTGTGTGTCCAATTTTGGGCCAAATGTTTTTAGAATCAGTGTGGGAAGACTGAGTAAAAATGAAAGGGTCCTAGAAAAGTGGGAGATGTTGAGAGTGTTTGGGGGAACAAGTGTTGTTTGTTGAACAAAGTATATTTAGTTTGAGTACCGATTTGTAAGGGGCATCACTGGTGGTCTTGGTTGAGACTCAAAGAAGAACACTTGAAACACTTCTGGCTGGGAATTATAATTGATACATTACTGTTTGACTGGTTGGTTAGAGGTATATATCCTCAGTTCGTGAAGGCTGATCACCTAAGTCCTCCGCCTTGCCTGAATTTCCGTTTAGAGACTGCTTATAAGCTCGGCAACCTAGACGCTGAGTGATGACTCCTGTTCGTTTAGGGTCTGTCTAACGCTTTCTTGAACACTGCATATATCATATAGAATACTCTGATATTATAATGGAGAAAAGTAGACAAATAAAAATACCCACATTATATTAGAGTAAATAAAATACACCACAACAGAGATATTTGGATGAGTTCAATTACACGAGCATTTTGTGGTTAAAAGTTTTTTTGTGTATCAAAGAGTAAAACTCAAATTCTGCCGGTAACAAAATTTTCTCCCCAAAGCAGGGGAACTAAATGCCATATATTATAAAGGTTCCAAGGCGTGGAGTACATTGAATCTTGATCTATACATTGCGTTCGAAAAAATATTGGGCAGTAGGACAATAAGCATCCGCCTAGCGCCAAAGCGGCTTAGGCGGCCACTTAAACATCCTTAAGTGGGTGATTAGGCAGCATTCAGATAGGGTAAAGGATCACCGCCCAGCGCCTAAGCATCGCCTATAAGACAGCATTCAGGCAGGCAGGCTAGGCAACCACCTTTTCGAACAGAGTCTATACAACAATGGCAACCAACACACATATAGCACCAGCAATTCCTTTTGTACAATTGCAGTATGCACGATGTATAATCTCCCAAGTGTCGAGCATCAGGAGCTAAATATGTTGGTTCTAGTTTCGCCTCGGAGGAACTGATCCAACTTCCAAGTATCATCATTATCGTCATCGTCAACAACATCAAATCTTCTCTTCAGTATCCACAAAATGGCGTGTCTCGATATCGTCGTATTCAAAGTTTAGTGGCCAAAAGTAAGCTGAGATGGCAATGGCATGGATAGATATTGGAATGCCTCATATTGGAATGTCTTGAGAATAATAGGTAGTAGCCATCGAAATTCCATAGGATCAGCTTGGAGCTTGGTAAAGGAGGACCTGGGGTTGGAGATGCCCTCTTTCACACATTGCAACCACATCGGCCCAGCTACCAACCACCTATTATGGTTGACACATTTTTAAAAAAAAAATTCAATGAAGAGGAACAAAAATCTACAGAGCAATAGTATGTGTACATTTAGAATGATCCACCAATAAAATATATGTGGTCCCAATTACAATGACACATGTACACATTCTATTGGTTATACATAATTATGTACACCTATCATTATCGCAAAATTTTACCTTCACGGTTTTATCGTCATACATAATCCACTGTTCATGATCACGACTGTAGGCAAAACAATGATAGTGCTGCCCATAGTAGCAAACCTGCAAAATAAGGTGAGAAAAAGAAATACAATGCAGGGTTCGTAAATTGTATACTTATAGAAGCACAGTATTAAAGAACATGTCAGAATAGAAAGACTTTTTTGGGGGGAGAAAACTCTGGTGAACATTGCATGATCCAACATCAAATACGAATGTACCCACAAGATGAAGTAATAATACGATTATTATTCGGATCAGATAGAAGATCCACCGACAAAATAGATGCAGTACCAAACCAAGATTTGGCCAATGACAGAAAATTCGCTTCATAGCTTTTGGAATTAGATGCAATCGCAATGTAAATTCTACCACTCCAGCATTCAAAACTCAAAGTTAAACACATACGATAGTAGCAAAGGCTACTTACTACCCCAATCTCACCAGTCCTACCACTTTCTATTCTTTCGAATCAAGTATCTACGTATTAAATGCACAAGGCTACCATGATGCAGCAACTTTAAACCATTGAGTCTTCACATCTGAGGAAGAGGTCCAATGCATTCTATTTGTAACCCGGGTGAATTAAAACAAGAGTTCTAGTCCAGTTGGCATCTGAGTTGATTCTTTCATAGTTCAAGCTTCTATATCTATCTCGCTTTATCAAGACAACAAGGTAACAACATTTTATCAGAATTACGAAATCTGATTACCTCCAGGCCAAAGTCTAGGACGGGAAATGGAAAAGAATTAAGATCCCCTTTAAGATATTATACGCGAAATACAAACAAAATAAAATCACATTCACAGTTATCTCATAACCATACCACTGAAACCAGAGAATGTCTACTTTGAGGATCCAACCCACGATAAAGGATGCTAATATCAATGTCCGTAGACAGAGCTGCCAATGTAGCCCTTATGTCGTCAACACTCTCGCATGTATTCTGCCAGCCCAATACTACAAGCAGGATAAGAAATGCATTAACTACAAGACAGAGCCCCGAGCCAAAGGAAGTATATAAATAACATGATGCAGAAACCAAATCGTGTATATCCAAAAAAAAACTTAGGCAACCTGTTGTGAAAACATGTGGTGGAGAAGAGAGGATGTGATGGATATAGTTGAGCTTTCCACAGCCGCCAGCCTCT
>JAOYMZ010033522.1:0-16236 GCA_025802335.1 Pinguicula primuliflora | reverse complement strand
TATTCTTTCATAGTGGAATTCTTCTATCCCTGCCCGTGGTTTTTCCCCTGATTTATTTAGGGGTTTTCCACGTAAATTTGTGTGTCCTATTTATCTTCAGTATTATTTCCTACAAATTATTAGTTGTAGTTTGGCTCTATCGGTCCTATTTTTCACAACAAATCTGGCATCTGATCAACAAAGGGTAATGGTCCTTTCTGGTGGCCTTATTGAGCTCTCTGTAATCTATACATACCCTTCAGTCAGTCACTCATCTAGTTGCAATCATTTCATCACTTTCTATCTTCTGAATAGACATGCCTCCCTTTTTGTACACACTGCACTGGGCTAATCCATTGGCTATCAGAGATTGGGTAAATCACCCCAGCATCAAGCTATTTGAGGACTTCCTTCCTCACTACTTCCTTCATGACAGGGTTCAACCTTCTTTGGGCAGCTACCACTGGCGTGCTGCTGTCCTCCATCAAGAGCTTATGCATACACACTGCAAGAGAGATCCCCATAATTTTAGCTAAGGTCCAACCTATAGCTTCCTTGTGCTGCTTGAGAACTCTAATCAAAGCTGTCTCTTCCTTCTCACTCAGATGTTTGCTGATCAGAACTTGGAGAGTCACCCCAGTTCCTAGGAAAGCATACTTCAAATCAAAGTATTGCAGATGAAACTTTATCGAGGTCGAATCTACTATGGTGTCGGATGCAGATTGTTACAACTGCTCGAAAGAAACTTGATGGAGTCCGGGATATCATAGTAAACTCTAAAAACTATCAGATTGTAGTAGAAGAAGAAGATTCATTGATGAATGTGATGCAATCTCCGCTGCGAGATGACTCGACAAAGAATTTGCAGAAAGAAGCTACACCAGCAAATTTGCCTTCTCCGGTGAGCTCAACCGGCAACAATGGATCTCCGGCAAATTTGAATTCAAATGCATTAACTGTCGAAAATCAAGGGTTTGACCTAAACGCTCTGTTTAGATCTCCAACGATTTCGAATAATGAAGCGCAATTAACTCGGTCATTGGAAAGGAAAGAGTTGACTTCGAATGAAGAGCAGGCGAAGATTGTGGAAACAGATTTGAGTTTGATTGAGGGAAGTACCGAACTACTACCTGGGCTAATATTAAACACGGACAAAAAGTCAGGAAGGAAAATCAAGTCCAGTAAACTAATGGACTGCAGGCCCATGCCCTATCACACTGGATCATCCACAAGACTTATAAATTTAGTAGAAGCGCGCTACAATCGCAGGAAGAGGCTTGAGAAAATGAGAAAAAAAAAGGAGAATAAAGAGAAAGAAGCAATAAGCTACATCCCGGAAACGCAGGAAACCCTGATGGCTGAGGCTAGAAAGATGGCTGAGTATGCTCATCTGTTAGGTGTCAAAACACAGAACCACCACATACAAGCACTATTAGCCATGGAAACCAAGGAAATGGAGGAGAACAGAGCCTGATATCACAGGGTCTGGTACTGGTGCCTCCTAACAGTTCTTTAATGCGGATACTGAGTCAAAACATAAGAGGCTTAGGTGCTGCACGTAGGAAGAAAGATTTGGCTGAAGTTGTGCAACAGTTTGATATACAATTCATCAGTTTGCAGGAGACAAAGCAAGTAGAGGTATCAAGGAAAGCTTGTGAAATGATCTGGAAGCATTCTAACTTCGAACTGGAATTCCAACCTTCAGTTGGGCTGTCTGGAGGCTTACTATGCTGTTGGCGAACTGACTATTTTAAGATGACAGGGTGCTGGAAATCTCGCAATATCATGGAGATTTCTGGTGAATGGAATGGGCCCCAAGGTCCTGTGGAAGTAAAAATCTTGAACATCTACTCACCTTGTCTAATTGCAGGGAAAAGGAGATTATGGAGTGATATTTTGCACAGACTAAGGATGGATCCTCAAGCTGCTTGGCTTATATCTGGTGACTTCAATGCTATAAGGAATTTGGGTGAAAAGAAAGGAGCCTCCAGCCCTCTGGTGAGTGAAATGTCTGACTTTAATGATTTCCTAGAAGAAACTGAGCTTATAGATCTCCCCCTACAGCTAAGAAAGCATACCTATTATCACCCTGGAGGATTATGTTCAAGTCGTCTTGACAGAATTCTGATCTCTAATCAATGGTTGACAATATGGCCGAATATATCTCAAATGGCTATTGACAGAAAAACTTCGGATCACTGTCCCGTGGTGCTGATAAATGATACAACTAATTGGGGCCCAAAACCTTTTCGAGTTCTAGATGCCTGGTTTCAGCATAAAGAGTTCGATAGTTTTGTGAGGAAAGCATGGGCTGAAACGGCAGAAGTGGGCACAAAGGGCTTTATCCTGATGAAGAGGATGAAACAGTTGAGAGAAAAACTTCGAAAGTGGAACAAGGAGGTATTTGGAGATATGAAAGGAAAAATCCTTGAATCTCAAAGAAGAGTGGATGAACTCGATCGTAGAATGGAGACTGTGACACTATCTGAGGCTAAAATGAAAGAAAGGAAAATTACTGAAGCTGAAGTAGAACGCCTAAACAAGATGATGGACAGCTTGACATTTCAAAAAGCAAGAGTCAAGTGGCTTCCCAAAGCAGATGGGAATACAAAATATTTCCATGCATATCTTAAAAATAATCACTGCAGGAATACAATCAAAGGGATGAGGATCAATGGAAGCTTGACGGAGGAGGTGCAGACTATGAAGTTGTTCTTACACACTAAGTTTAAAGAGCACTATCAGGAGGAGCAGATTTCAAAGCCAGAAGTGGATTGGGAATTCTCTAGCCCAGTCACAGAAGCCGAGAATACCTGGCTGACTGCCTGCTTCTCTAAAACTGAAGTATATGAAGCTCTAATGCAATGCGGTAGTGGCAAAAGTCCAGGGCCTGATGGGTATAACTTCAAATTTATAAAGCACTTCTGGGATATCCTAAAAGGTGATGTTCTTGATTTCTTTGATGAATTCTGGAGGGAAGGAAGACTGGTGAAAGGTCTGAACAACACTATGGTAACCCTTGCCCCTAAATGCTCCTCACCTCAAGGGATAGCTGATTTTAGACCCATCTCTATGGTCAACTCAATATACAACTTACTCTCCAAGGTTCTCTCATCCAGACTGTCTAGAATCCTGACAAGGCTGATTGCTCCTACTCAAATAGGTTTCATCTCAAAAAGATCAATCCTGGACAGTATTGTTTTAACGAACGAAGTGATACATGATGCCAAAAGTAAGAAGAATCCCTGCTCTATCTTTAAGGTAGATTTTCAAAAGGCTTTTGACAGCATTAATTCGAGGTATTTATGGAATTTGATGACTATGATGGGATTCAGTAGGAAATGGCTGACCTGGATGAAAACTTGTATAGAGACTGTTCATATTTTAATCCTGGCTAATGGAAGCTCATGTGGTGAATTTAAAATGAGTAGGGGGCTTCGTCAAGGAGACTCTCTATCACCTCTATTGTTTGCAATAGCTGCCGAGGGGCTGCATATGCTTATTTCTAAAGCTGAAGCAGATGGAAGTCTGAATGGATATAGAATTGGAGAAGATCAAGTACAAATCACTCATAAGCAATTTGCTGATGACACAATCATTATTGGAGATGGATCAGTAGAGGACATGATGACTATTAAAAGGATATTGAGAATTTTTGAGTTAGTATCTGGCCTTAAAGTAAACTTCAACAAGAGTAAGCTCTTTTCGGTGAATGTACCTGAAGCTACACAATCTGATAAGGTGAGGACACTAAGATGTAAAACAGGTACTATACCATTTATCTATCTCGGGGTGAAGGTAGGAGCCAATCCCAGATTGGAGAGAACTTGGACAACAGTCCTGGACACATTGAAAAATAGGTTGTCTGGTTGGGAGAAGAAGTACATATCGTTTTGGGGGAGAATTACACTACTTAAATCAGTGCTCACTTCCATCCCAACCTACTATCTATCAGTATATAGAGCCCCTGAAGGAATCTTAACGCAGATGACGAGCATCATGAGCAAATTCTTATGGGGAGAAGCAAGTTCAGGGCCCAGAAAAGTGAGATGGATTGGCTGGAAGATCATTTGCTTACCTAAAACTAAAGGGGGTCTCAGTGTTAAGTCATTAAAACAATTTAACCTGTCCCTCCTAGGTAAGTGGGGCTACAGGATACTAACTGAAGGTTCTGGCCTCTGGTTACAAGTTCTGACATCAAGATATGGATCTTCTCTAATATCTGGAGGGATAAGGAAGGAAAACCAATCTATATGGTGGAGGGATCTTAATAAACATGTATTGCAGTCCGAATGGTTCAAAGAAAACGTGAAACACACTGTGGAAAATGGAGCATCTACGAGGTTCTGGCTTGATATCTAGCTAGGAGACAATGCACTAGCTAAGTTGTATCCAAAACTCTATGATAATGCTATTGACAAGGATGCTCTAATTATCGAGAAAGGATATCCAGAAATTAACTGGAATTGGGCCTGGCTTTGGAATCATGAGCTTACTGACGAAGAACTGCAGGAATTCACTAATCTGCTGCATAACTGGGAGCAGACCCCTCTCCCCTCAGCATACTCCAATGTCTGCATCTGGAAAGGTAGCTCTAATCTCAGATATCCTACCAGTGAAATATATGAGCAGGTTATGAAAGAAGAGTGGGAAGGGTGCCATCATAACCAATTATCAGCTAAGGTATGACACAAATACTTACCGATGAAGATAGCTGGTTTTGGCTGGAAGGTATTGCATAATCGCATACCCACTGCAGACAATCTTGCGCGAAGGGGAATCAGTAACGCAGACATCTATTGCCCACTATGCACGATTGAACACGAAAGTGTGGAGCACCTATTTCTGAAATGTGATGCTGCTCGCAAGATCTGGAATTCGGTTCTGGATTGGCTGGGAGCCCCAATACCGGCTCCTCAATCGTGGCAAGAATTGTTGAATCTGAGCCAAAGCGTGTCCTTCCCGAATAATATCCGGCGAGTCTGGAACCTGATATGGCTGCATACTGTATGGGAAATCTGGAGACGGAGGAATGGAGTGATTTTCAAACAAATACGTCCAAATGAAAATGAAGTAGTGGACCGAGTGAAGCTGAATTCTTGGCTAATTCTCAGAGCAAATCACAAATTGGGTCAGCACATTAGTTTGGTAGATTGGAGTACAAATATGGTACACTGTATGTAGCCAATTATAAGCCCAAATGGTGATGTATGTATATATGTAAATATACACACATGAATAAAAACATATCACTTATCCAAAAAAAACTCAAAGTCATTTAATAGCCTTTTTTCAAGGCATGAATTCCAACACTCCCATGTTCTTGCTTCTCCATGAACCAAAATTCACGTTCACAGAGAATGAAAGCTGATCGAGTGGGAGTTTAAGGGAGGCAGCTAAATACTAGTACATGAGTTTGGATAAGTGGGCTTGGCATAAAATGAGTGTGGGCTTGGCCAAAACTTTGTTTTCTTATAAATTCCTGGTTCCGTTCGCTTGTATTCTAGCCACCTAAACTCTAATTGATTATAATTATGTTTTGAATTCGTAAAAATATTTTTATGAATCAAATACAATAAATTCGAAATTTTTCATACCTCACACATTCACTACTAAAGCTTGAATAAAAAATACTTACACCTCTCCAATATGCATAGATCTCCTTAGTAAATTTGTAAATCAACCAAGGAAAGAGGATCTTAGCCGATCATAGCAATAGAAACAAGCAAATAATTTATAATCGACTTCATATACACGGAAATCATAAGGAAAAGGTTATTTTTTTATTGCAAAACCGAAGTAAAAACATATCCAAGAGGATAGGGACGGCTCCCTCTCCTTTGCACTATGTTCAAAACATGTAAAAGTCTATAAAAACCTATCTGTGCCGTGCCTAGTCCAGGGAACAATCTCCTTTTTTATAGACAAAAATGAGAATGCAGGTCATAAGAGGTAAAAGATTCTTCTTGTGTATCTCTTGGTGTGAACTTAACGTCTCACTCGTTTTCTTTTATGATTGGATTCAAATATGGACTTCTTTGCATCTCCAAGTTGTATTAGGACTCAAATTCAGTCTATAGGTGCTTCTAGAAGGTCAGAAAGTCGAATACTTATATGATTCATCTCAAAACTTCTCGTGGAAATTGAGGGATATGGTCATGGCTTGAGAGTAGACTTTCTTCAAATGTGAGTATTCTTTCTGCGCATTTTTGGATTCTAAAGACATCTTCTTGGAAAATTTTCTTCTACAATATTGAACAGGACTATAAGATGAACAATATTTTTAAAGACATAATCTGCCGTAGATCAATATCAATAGAGATAGAAATCATTACACTTCAACTTGATGGTGGTACTTCTCCTTCTCGTAGAATTAAGGTGTCAGCTTCTTTAATTGATATCTTCCTCTCCAAGTCTCTACAAAGTAAGATGATAAGTTTCATGGCTTTCTAAGTTGATGTAGAATATATTTGTATGCTCTGCTCATCGATAGCTTCATCCATAAGCTCGGATCTTGCCCTCAAATATACGTGAAGGCACTCCTTGTCTCCAAGTATTTTAGGTAAAAGTTTCCATATCATCATTGAATTTCTCAATTTTTCTCGGCTAGAACTGATTCGATCTTCACTTATCAATGCAATATAAGGTCTCTGGTATATGTATAAGACAAAAACTATACCTTGGATGAACTTTAAAGTGACGAATCAAAGCTTCAAGATTGGAGTTAAAGTGCATCTTCCTCTTTCAATGGATCTTTGAACTTGAGTAGCTTTTGAACTTGCACTCAAAACATAATAAATCTAGAAAATAATACTTATATAGATGTGAGATTCATAATATATTAAAGCATGAGAAGTAGGGGTGAATAGTAGCCAAAACCAAGCTAAAAATCCTTGACCAATGAGTCAGGTAATGGACTAATGCAATCGAGTTGGTCATACCACATCTCCCCCCTAATCCAATCTGTTTGAAGAAACGATGCTATTTTGGCTTTAATGATGCTTAGTTTTTAATTAAGTTGTTAATGAGGTTGCTGGATGTTTTTGTAAAAATGTCAACTGTGTTTTTGTTGGCATGTGCAGTAGGCGTGACTCCACCGCCTTACTTTGCATAAACATTTTTTAGATAAGAATGAAAACTACTTCTCCCAGTTTGCTTTCTTCGTACATTGTTTCTTCCAGTTGAAGAACATAGTGTTCTGTTCATACAAACTATGATCTCTGTGAGATCTATATGAAATAACCTTCCTTTCATTTGTTCATCTCTAAACTAAGTCCATAGATCTTTGTTAACAGTGGTATCGGAACTTGGATGACTGCGCAGAGTCAGACAACTCAACCTCCTGCTGGAACAGCTACTCCTTTCTTCACAGGTGAAGGATACCGGGTATGGGCTGTGAAGATGAAAGCTTATTTGAAGGGCCAGCTGCTTTGGGAAGCCATAGAATCGGATGTTGAACCTATTCAGCCAAACGCCAATAACGTGAATCAAGTGAAATTGTATGAAGAGAAGATGTCTCGTAAGTTTAGAGCGATGAGTATGCTGCATCAATCTGTGGATGATTATGTTTTTGGGAGAATCATGGATTGCAGCATTGCAAAACAGATATGGGAAGAATTGGAAACGATATTCTAAGGTAACGTTCGAACCAAACAATTAAAGTTATTTAATCTTCGAAAAGAGTTTGAAATGGCATTTATGCTGGAACATGAAATGCTAAAGAATTATGTTGACAACCTAAGACTTGACCCAATTAGCTGGTTCTGCTGTGTATCTCTTTGAATTCTTGGTTCGTATATTTTAGTTCCTACAATCAAGGAGAAACTCTTATGTGTTAGAGTTCATTGTCCCACACAGATTACAAACAAAAAAGCCAACGAGTATATAATGATATGTAGAGGTTCACTCTATTGCCGTTGTATCTTCATTTTTAAGAGTGTAAGCCCACATTCTATTACACACTGGCCCACATGCACAAGCACGCACGGGACTGAACCCACCGGGTTGGGTCTGTTTCAATTTTCAATTTCAAATTTTAACTTTGTGTTTCACATCTTGTGCAGTAACATTCATTCACATGTTAAATATATTGTTGCAGAGTACACCATTATCCATCTTGGAGACTCATGAGCTTGCTGGTATGACCCTTGAGTACAGTAGGGAGTGCAGGAGGGACAGTGTGCTTCAATCCGTTACCTCTGTTGTCGACTCTACAGAGTCTGGGATAGAATGCCACCATCTGCTCAGATTGGAAGGTGGAGGCGATATTGTTAAGGGACGAATACAGTGGCAAACCAGACTTTCACATTAGATTAAAAACCATATAGACCAAACATTTATAAACCCTTAGAATATCAGAGAGAATATCCATTCACATCCCAAGCTTCTTGGAATAATTGGATAAGTAATCTCCGCTAAAATTTTATTTCAAAATATAACTTTCTATTTCATTTTTGATTTACTTCTTTTTTAACTTAAAAGGCATTAAAAGAAAACAGAAGAAAAGAAATAAAATAATAAACCTTCTTAATACCTTCTCAAGTCAATAGCCGGAAGACGATTCATGAGCTCCTGTCGGCAGAGCTTAAAAGAAATACAAACAAAATCTATAGAGGAAGCAATCAGTAGACAACGAGCTCCTGGAATTCCTATCCACTAGAAATCTAGTTTTTACATTACTCACAATTGTCCCACATCGGAAAACCGATCCTGTTTGACTTGAAGGAGCTTTAACAAATATTTAAGTTTCCTTAAGGATTTAAGTTTAGTCGGCCCATTGCATTATTTATTTGGGCCTGACTGGCCCCTGGATGAAATTTTTTTGAGTGGATGGACCCAAATTTTTAGTTTTTTGTTTCCTGGGTTGGCGGTGCCCGGGCCCTCCCGGGTACTGGGCTGGATCTGCCTATGCACTCAACGATTTTGTTGCGGAGACTGCTGCCTTTGACTTTATAGCCGCTGAACACCATGACCCAGTATGGCTCGACAGGTTCAGTCTGGATAACCTCGACGCCACTAATGCAGCCCGAATTGCCACCGTCTTTTGGAGCTTATCACCAAACTTAGCTGCTTCTGTGTCTAAATTTTGCCCTGTGTCCGGCACGATTAAATTCTTTGATATTGCCTCTGATTTTGCCCTTTAGGCCAAATTACTTGGGGAGCAAGCCATACGCGGTGACATCAACTACCGTATGATAAAAGTTAACATATTGGGCCCAATAACTGCCTGTCGCGAATGCTTCATTCAAAATCTGGGTAGAATGGAAGATGATGCCGATCAACATTGTGTTTCGTCTGTATCGTCTAACGATACGCCGCCATGGTCACTGAATTAATGGTATCTGAGCTACTTGTGAATATCAAATAGGAAGAATCTAGTATATAAAATGTTGATGATAATTTAGTCTCGACTATCCGGATTAAGAACGAATGTGCTACCAAGTTCCGAACGAATGTACTACCGGGTTCCGAACGAATGTACTACCGAGTTCCGAATGAATGTACTATCGAGTTCCGAACGGATGTACTATCGGGTCCGAACGAATGTACTACCAAGTTCCGAATGAATGTACTACCGGGTTTCAAACGAATGGATTGTTTTTGTTTTTGATAGGTACGAATGGATTGTTTTGATTTTTGAAATGAAAGTCCTAACTGACTCTGCCATTCGCATTGATATCAACTGTCGTATGATGAACGTGTAAGTGAAACGCATCAATGAGATAGTGGATGATGATACCGAAGCAGTCGGATGAAGAAGAATTTTGGTGCGAGCGAGATCTTGATTATGTGTTTTGTAAAGTTTTACAGCAAAGGGTGCTTATAAAAAACACGTATGGTCGTGCTTGTATCAAATGACGCCCTTAGGAAGGGGCACATATGAAAATGAAGAGACACATATAGGAGCAGACCAGAAGGCGAAAAGACACTTTGGAGGGCAAGAGAGTCATTTCATTTGAAAGGTGTAAAGAACGTATGGTCACGTGATTCCTGCGATACAGCGCACCATTCCGAAACTATACGCGTGTAAAGCACATATGGTCGGGCGATACACGCATGAGTAATGGAATTTGAAAAACACGAATGGTCGTGCTTTTAGCGGCTGGCGCCAGCGAGGGGCAAGTATGAAGACGAAGAGACACATGTAGTATAGGAGCAGGTCGGAAAGCGGAAAGACACTTTGGAGGGTAATAGAGTAATTGCATTTTATTTTTTGTTTTTTTAATTTCATTTGAAAATAGTGAAGTTTACTGCACCCCGTAACACATATACGTGTAAGCGAGTATCCGAGGTGAGAAAACCTCAACTACGGTGATAGGAACGGATGCACTATCTGAGGTGTGAGTGAGGTGAACAAGTATCGTGACGCTAGACACGAGAGTCGAGATCCTTTGAACGAATTTGAATTATACAGAAAATAAAAATTAATATGAAATATTCATATCAATCTAATAAAGTCAATAAGTTACAAATATTGTAGTAAAAACTGCTTCTGATGGAGATTCATGTTCAGAAAATATCGTGGATGACCTTAAGATTGCAGGAGAAGAAGTTTCCTTCCAATGTCGGATCATATCCCATATCTGTTGCAAACGGGAAACCTATCCTATGAGAGTGTATGTCTCTTTCTTAGAAATGGGCCGTTGCTATATCAAGCGGTGCTAATCCATGGAGCGTGCAAAGTCCATTAGGGGCAGCTCACTTTATCCCGGAAGGCACACCAGCACCACTTCACTTGTAAACAAACTGATGGGGGAGAGTGTAAATGGTAGAAGGCTGCTGATTTGTCTTCCGGGAAAAAGATAACTTCACATAATAATATGGGATGTCTTATTCTGGCTGGGACGAAATCGGAGAAGGAAGCGGCGACATTGGCAACCATGTGTTACGACTTACGAATGAGGAGTAGGTTTTCTTAGTTGTTGTTGTATCTATTTATAGAACAAGATCTTGAATGATCATAATTATTCCATCTTTTTTCCATCACAACAGAATCTCGAAAATAATCACTCTGTTCATGGAAACACGTACAGTCTATGAAAAGACTGCACGCGCAGTGTTTTATTTTATTTTTTAGATAAGTATTAAAATAAATAAGTATTTGAAATGTTAAGTGTACTTAATTTTTGATATATAATTAAGTAAAATACATAAAACGACGTCGTTTTGTGCCATAAAATATGTGTTTTACTATTTTTAAACAAAACGACGCCGTTTTACAAAGTATACTTAATTTCGTGCAAAAAAATAAGTATACGTAGCATTTCTCTTTAGGGTTTAGGATTTTGGATTTAGGGTAAGGGCCAGACTGAGATATTCGGATTAACCGTGAATGCATCGTAGTTTTATCGATTGATGATTTATTTCCGACTTTGCTATTCGGGTATTTAATTATGGCTAAAATATAAAAAAACTCTTATTACTCTATTTGACAAGCTAAGTGAGTATAAATGGACAAACATCCGTGTGAATACATTAGTTTTTATCAGGTGCTAACTGTTAAGGCACTTGTGAGATTGGAGACAATATTTTCGAGTAGATTGGAAACAAAGAGACTTCGTTATATACCTCGTAAGAGCAACTTGTCTTGAATGTGAATCAATCATATATTGTTCGTCTCACGATTTATATAGGCGTCAAAAAAATCTAAACAATGTAAAAGTAATGAGTTATATGCCACAATTACGGCCACGTTACTTCAACGAAATTTAGATTATGTTTAATATTATTTTTTAGGGTCCGACTGTATTATCTGGGTTTACCACGTATAGTTGCGATCATGTCGATTGCTTTGTTTGTTTAATAGTTTAGGGCTCGACTGAGGTAACCGGGATTACAACGTAGAGTCGAGCTCGTACCGTCAGACGTGGATAGAACTCTGGATTACAGGATAATTGGAACACGAATGACTCTTCTGGGATAACAACGACAGGTCGCGGTCTTGTCAATTACTTTGTTTGTTTAATAGTTTAGGGCCCGACTGCATTATTCGAATTTATCACGTATGTTGTACTTAATATAGTATAGTTGGAAAACAAATGTCTCTTCCGGGATAACCACAATGGGTCGCGGTCCTCTCGATCGTTTTGTTTATTTAATAGTTGGAAAACGAATGTCTCTTCACTACGATGGGTCGCAGTCCTGTCGATTACTTTATCTGTTTAATAGTTTAGGGTCCTACTCGGGATTACCACGTATAGCCGAGCTCGTACCGTCAGACGTGGATTGAACCCTAGATTACAGTATATTTGGAGCACAAATGTCTCTTCTTGGATATCCACGATTATCCGAGGTCAGGAGGGTTATTTATTATTAAATGTTTAATGCCTGACGGCATGTTTGGGTCTACTATGTATAGTCGTACTCTTCCCGTCCGACGTGAATAGAACAGTCGACAACGGATTATGTGCTTCCACGTAGGGTTTCTCTTTACTCGTAGGCTGCGTTAAACCCAACATATTGGAAGTGCTGAATTATATTATAGAACATGCCTAGGCTAATTGATGGATTATGATTAAGCAATGAATACAACTGAATTTTCACAACTACATGGATGAAATGAATACAACTGAATCCTTATTCTCAAGTTTCAATTAAATGTTCAGCAAATGAAAAATTGTAAAGGGTACGATACAAACCGTAGGCTACAGCCCTTACTCCCGCCATCCACTTATAATTTCGTTTTCCTTATTAACACGTCCACTGTTGTATGTCTTCACATAATGTCCGAGGTCACCACACTTATTGCAGCAATTCTTTCGCTTTATTCTTACTTCGCCTTCCGCTGTAGAATACGAAGAAATTGGCCTCTCTCTTTTTGTCATGAACCTTTGGGGGAGGAAAAAGTGCATTGATGGGAACAACATGGAGATGTATGCCGTGACATGCTTCCTCGTCATGCACCCTTTTGTAGTCCGGCATTGGCGCGTTAAGACTATGTGATCCCATATCAGATCCATTCATTGCTGCAAACGCAACAATATAAGGTGACTTGGCTTGAATGTTCATCACGACTTCTGTCTCGTTGATGTTGAGCTTACGTGCAACCAGTCCGTTAGCATTGATCACACGCGTTGCCACATCCAATGTCGTGGACTCATATCTCGGCATAACCATGGAGCCAGCATGCGTGCCATCTTTGTTCAGGGTCTCAGACGCGCCTTCTGCCACTCCCTCAGGACGTAAAATAACTTCCAAGGTGTATCTCGTTGAATCCTTGTTCCCACGTTGGCTTAAAAATCCCACAACATCACCATCATTACGCAGGAAAATGGTAGACTCTGCATGGTCAAATTTCCTTTTGGGATTGTACTACAAAACTAAGTCTATTGTATCTCTACTAAGACAATATCTGGTGTAAATAAGATCTAATAAAGATGCGAACGATAGTTTCTCCTCGATTTGAACAACTCTCAAACTACAGTCGACGCCTATTCCTATAAACTTCGGAAGATCCGTTACTTCATCAAGATTTACAATCTTATAAAATAAAGTCAGCTTCATCTGCAAATAATAAATAATTGGGTTACTCGACCAAGCACGATAATCACGACTACAAGATGTCGGGTGACCGAACGCAGGCCGCGGCCTGTATTCTTGATCAAAAATCGACTGTATTAACCCAACGAATGAACGTTCGGATCACGGAATTGAAATTCTCACACTAAAATGCATGGCCCATACCAAGAACTAAATAATTGTGTCCATAAATCAGCTAGAATTCAGAATCAAACGCACCTTCAAAAATAAAACAAAGATTAGAACAAGGAGTCGGGTTACTCGGTAATCACGACTACAAGATGTCGGGTGACCAAACGCAGGCCGCGACCTATATTCTTTTTTTCGTAAGCAACTGAATTAACCCAGAGAATGAATGTTCGGATCACGGAATTGAAATTCTCACACAAAAATGCATGACCCATACCGAGAACTAAATAATTGTGTCCATAAATCAGCTAGAATTCAGAATCAAACGCACCTTCAAAAATGGAAAAAGGATTAGATCTGTCATATTCACGCTGCGCCTATTGATGCTCTTGGTCTCTCGATCTCTCTCGCTCTCTTTGAATATATTTCCGGAAAAATTGAACCTAGAATGGGAGTGAACAGAAAAAAAATATTTTGTATTTTTCGACGACCGGAAAACCATAACGGTGGTTGGGGATGGCGGGAATGGGTGTAATTATGTTAGTTGACAGTTTAGTATCGGTGTTTATTATGATAAACTAAAATATATTCGAATTTTCATTTATTTTTAAAGATAAAGGTTACATTTGCAATTCTTTTTTTTGTAAGGTTAATTTTCAAAAACAAATATCTCATAAGGTTAATTTTTCGAATGGTCCTGGAAATAAAAAAAAATTCTTAGGGTTTCTGCATGGATAAATTGGACAACTGACCTCTGCAAAAATTCTATTTCGAATTGTAAACTCCTATTTCATTTTTGATTTACTTTTATTGTTCTTTTATTTAAAATGCATTAAAAGAAAAGGAAGAAAAAAATAAAATACTAAATCGTCGTAATACTTTCTAATCAAGTCAATCGCCGAAATATTTTTCACTTTCCCATCTCAGTGGAAAGAAAAACCTTTTAAATTGAAAAACGTGATGCCCTTCAACCTCGAGTCGACTCGAATTGCCTTCAATATGTCACGGGATAAATTCTTACACACCCATACTCGTGGCTCCCAGAGATAGACAATGGAATAAGTGCAACGCGAATATCCGACCAACTGTCCGGCGAGAGTTGCTCAAATATGCACACAGACGACTACCATCGTCGGATGAAACATGCCTGTCGGGATCACGCATGTCGGGATGAACCCACTCTTCTATACAGGGTCATGCACGAACTATGCATGAGTTCCTATTAGTGGAAGGTTTATCATAAAGTTGATTGATGGTTGCAACAAATATGGTGACATATTTTGTGAACTTCATTTGATATATTATGAACTTTATTTGATCTATTAAGAAATGAAAGATCTGATACTCAACATATCATGTCAAAAGTTCGTCATATTTATACTAATGTTATTATGCAGCAAAAATATGTAATGACATAGGACAAAAGAGTGTTAAAAGTAAATGATTCGGTAGTCAGAGTCACTATTTGAGGGAGAGGAGGATGAAACAAGCCTGTAACCACTTCATCACTCCTGAGGGTGGCATCTCCATCTGAGGATGGAGACGACCTATACCCGGAGGCTCTTCCAAGCAATGCAGATTGAAGTGGAGGTGATTGATGTGGAGGTGTTGGAGCCCCTCTAGGTGGCGACCCTTGCAAAATGAGGTTCATTTCCCTCCAGTATCCTTTCAGTTTTTCTTCCCACGCCCGCTGAGCAGCAGCGACCATTAGGGGATCAGGTTCAGATATCTCATCTTCCTCCCCTTCCTCCTCTTCTTCATCCTCATCATCAGCATCAACATCCATGGAATCCACATACTCTTTCTTCTCGTCCTCTTCTTCCTTCTCCTTGTCCTCCTCCTCTTCTTCCTTCTCATCCTCAACATCTTTAGTTTTTATCATCTTAGCATCGTAAGGTTTCTCATCAGGATCACCAACATCACTTGAGTTGTTGGCCCATTCCTCCACCAGACTACCAACCTATGTAGCCTCGAAATCAATTTCAGAGGCCTAAAATAAAGACCAACAAAGTAAAAAATAAGTATTCAAATTAACGCGACTATAAATGTGTTTAAAGTAACAAAGTAGCCTCACACATAAATGCATATTAAAAACAACACATGGTGGATCATATAAATAATAATTTCACTGCTTGTTTGTCTATGGGAATAATTTCCTGACTATTTAATAGATTAAAGATTCACCTGAGGTTCGTTCTTATCTACTAGTGGAGTAGGGAGACTGTTTACCTCTAGTCCGTCGTCCATATCGGATGAAGAAGAATTTTGGTGTGAGTCAAACATCTTGATTATGTGTTTTGTGATGTTTTGTGGCAAAGGGTGCTTATGATGATGAAGACACACAAGGAAAGAAGTAATGAAATTTGAAAAATATATATGGTCGCGCTTGTATCCACTGACGTCGGCAAGGGGCGCATATGAAGACGAAAATGCCATGAAGGCGGAAAGATACTTTAAAGGACAAGAGAGTAATTTCATTTGAAAAGACTCTGTTACTGCACCCCTATAACACTTCAATAATGCTAGTTGTCCCTACCAAATATCCCGAATTCATCCCAACACTCTATTTTTTAATCCTTTCTCCCCCACGTGCTCTCCCCCATGCACTGT
>JAOYMZ010033521.1:0-32541 GCA_025802335.1 Pinguicula primuliflora | reverse complement strand
TAAGCTTTCCAATGGTGCGATCAATTTCGAAAACGGATGGTGCTACGAAAAAATTGTCCACACGAAGGAAAAACTGTCCACACCAAAACTGACCATATGAAGCTGATTGTAATTTTAAATACCCAAGTCTTTTGGGCAATTTTCGACTATTTAAATATTAAAAAAAAGTAAAATTATTTCCCAAATTGGTTATAAAACTCGATTTGACCGTCTTCAGTCTTCATCCAAAATAAATTAAAATTTTATTAAATAAATATTTTAAGGACAATAAACTTAACATTGATCAGTGTGTTACGTGCATCCAAATAAAAATTTAGAATCATTTCCGACATTGTTTCAACACGAAAATTTCAGAATCGGTCTTATTTTTTTTATTTCGACCGCCAAAAAATGCTCAAAAAACTTGGGCGTCGGACATTGTTTCAACACAATAATTCCATAATCGGTCTTACTTTTTTATTTTAATGGCTGAAAAATACTCAAAATTCGATACCCAATTTTTTCGTGCACCTAACTAATTCATGGGAAAAGTGGTCTTTGGATTTAACATTATTTGTATATTATTTTTTGATATCTATGGGGAGGCCGTTATATGCTCAGCCATCGTGCACAACCTGTGTGCACAAAGTTATCTGGATTGTCACATATAGATCTGACAGTCCAAATTTAATCTTATAAATTGAATGATGTTCTGATATGAATCATTAGATCTATATTTAACAGTTTAGAAGAGCGTGAAATGTTGCAGCGACAAATGGGAATTAGGGTCAAATTAGTAATCCAACCATTTTTTGAATTTTTACCAAGTTATGTCAATGCGTAATTCCACACATACAAAATAGCGTAATAGTGTGTCCAAATGCCAAGTCGATAAGTCAATTCTCAACTATTAACCCCCCAAAAAAAATTCTCAACTATTTAACAACCCCGATAATTTCCTCCCGTAAACAGCCAGTAAAATCTATATTATAAAGGCGCAGTGGTCGACGCAAGTTGGGAAGGTTTTTTGTGAATGAAACGACAAAAGCAAAACGGAAGACGCGTCCGGCCACGCGCAGTTTTCTTTTTTTTCTTTTTTTTTTTAAAAAATATTATAATATTATTTTTATTATTATTTTAATAAATCTTTCAACTTTACTACAATCTGAAATATATGACGAACCGCTCATCGTTTGCCAGAACAGAGTCTGCCATAATGATTAGCGCGTCGTTCCGGTCCATATGACATGTGACTTCGTATAGTTCCGACGTATTTATTATTTAATTATTTTTCTTTTTGTGACTAAAATGATAAAATTTCATACAACTCTTTTTTTTTGATTGTCGTGGCCTTAGGACACGGGTCATATACTAGTTATTATATAGATGGATAGAATTAAAATAAACTTTTTTTTTTCATTTTGAACCAATAAAAATAATTTAACCCGAACTCAAAAACAGCAACATGAAAAGATGTGCACCCGATTTTTAGATTCCGTAGCTTCGGACGTGACGCCGTTGTATCCGAAGACAAAAAATTTAAACATTTGTCGAAGTAAAATACTCAACCATATAGAGCCGGTCCGTCTCCCCGCCGTGGAAACCCTCCACCAGTCTTTCCCAGCCAGAAATTCCAAACTAATCCCATTCATCCTCCTAAATTTCATCCCAAAAAGCTCGGAAATTTAACCTCAAAATTTTATCATGGTTCTGGCCCTAGTGAATCACGGAGTTACTGTTGATCGTTAGCCGCTTAATCACGAAAAAACCAATTCTCCGATTTCTCACTGTTGGTCCATCGCTTTCACCTCCTCTCTCTAATCAGGTCAAGCACTTGAGGAACTCATTTCTCATATACCCGTGCTTTATTTCATACAGATGATCCTTTGCAATTGGCGGATTATTGCAATTGTTTGGAGCTGAAGCTTGGGGGATAGGTGTCTCTTTTCTACTGTTAGCATATTATGTGCTAGTGTTAATCATCGCCGTACTTGGTTCCTCTCATTTGGTTTTGTAATAGAAAAGATCATTATTTGTTGGTTGGCTGCTTCAATGCAAGCGCTGGATCTCCCATGTAATCCTTCTCTAGACCATCGGGCGCCTGATCCCCGCGTCATGTCTGATCACTCCTTGCAGATCCATTCCTCAAACAACAACTCTTCCAAGAGTCCTGAGAATGAGGAAGCCCATGTAGTAAGTAGCACGAACAGTGAGGATATCAAGGGAAATAATGTGATAAACAGTATTTCTAGTCGCAATAACGGTTTCAGTAGTTTAATAGTCAGGAGCCAGAGGCCGTCGAGGGCATGCACACAGCGAGCTGCAGCAAGGTTGCAGGCTGCTGCCGAAGAAGAGGCTGCTGTTGCGGAGGCGGGGAGGGAAAAAAAGAAGGCAAAGAGGAAGGAGAGGTTAGCAGCTAGGTTGTTGAAGGAAGATTCAGAGATAGAGGAGGGGTCTCAGGAGGCAGCCCAGGAGGAGGGAGGGAAAGAAGAGAATGGGGAGCTGGATGGCTCTTCATCTTTGTTACGGTTGCAACATAGCAGAATTGTCACACCATTGGTGGGAGAGCCAGAAGCCTCACAGTTACCTCGTTGGAGGATACGGTTCATGTGGCAGTTGGCTTCTATCCTCAGTTTCTTGAATGTATGTTACGATTAACAATAGGAGGAAATTATGGTCAAGATTTGAACTTTAGTTACAGCTTGTCTTAATCTAAGATATATGATTTTTCAATTTTGGGTTGTGTGTTGAAGGTTTTTAGGCCTTTGTTGAACCTTAAGGTGGAATTTTCAGCGGAGGAGTTAGAGACAGCATTGCTTACTCCTAACAAAACTTTGGCAGACATACATATGCCATTGATGAAGGTATGTATAGTTTTCCCTATAATAAAGATGGCTTTGTTTAGTTTATGTGAGTGTTGCGTAGATTGTTCACATTAATTTTGCATTACCACTGTGGTTATGTAACCGGGGGCCGTTATCATCTTGCTTTGAAATGTAGTTTCTACTTCGTTTAAAATACTCTTAGATTGTGATAGATATTTCCACGGTAGCATGTTTAGCATTTGATTGTTAAGTCTCTTGGACAGTCTTTTCTTCTGTCTGCGAGGGCCCTTTGTCTCTGTATTTTTTATTCTGGTTTGAAAGTATTTCTTATGTCCGGATGTCGGGTTCAAAGAACTATCCAAGAACCATTATTACTCATTTCAAGGTCACTCTTATTGAGACACTAAGGTTGTCCTTGTCTCAATTAGGTCTAGACGCATAGACACTAAGAGATAGATTATCTTGATACCTAGAGTTAACTTTCTTGAGTCAAATGGTGGTTATCATAATGCTGTTAAGCAGGTCCTAGAAATGTGTTATTTTAATTTTTTATGCTTTTTATCAATCATTAGTACTCGGGAAGAATAAGTAGAGGCAAGGCAGCAGTTGTCAGGAATTACTTGAGTGACTGAATGGCTTGTAGGATATGTGCATGCATAAGTTTGCTGATAGAGTCTGTATTGATTACTAAGTTACTGAAAATTTGCGTGCGGCTTGTGCAGTTTAAAAGTGAAAAACAAAACTGCTTCATTTTCTTTCTGTCATTTGCCTTTGGTGCTTCTTGATTTGTTAACTTGTCCGTTTGGGCAGTGCTTGCTTTTGTTTTTTTATCTTCATCACGTTAGTACTCTAAATTTGTGCATTTGCTAGTTGGAAATGCTTCTCTCATTCAAACTTGTAATATTATTGCCCGATAAATAACCTTCACCTGTTACTGCTGTTCGTAAAAGGATCTGTGTAGACCTTGGTTGACATGCCGTATCAACGTTCGAGTTAACATGCTTGCCTTATGTGAACATAACTAATGTCCTCCACTTAGAATTCATTATAATTCTAATAGTATAGCATATCTTATTCTCAGTTAAAATTTAAAAAGCTTTGTATCATAATATTAGACTTCAATATTCAGCTTGTCTAGGTAAGCATGAGTTACGAACAATAGGCCTTCTGATTTTACATACATATATTTGAGGTTTCTGATATTCTAATAATCTAAGTATCGCTTGGACTGGTAACATGTGCTTTTGCGTACATTTATTCCTCAAGGCAATCCCTCCTGTCACCAGAATGGCTCTTGGACATGCCACTTGGATTACTGTTTTATGCAGAAAATTGCGAGATTGGTGGCACTGGGTAAATTGATTTCTGACCATCTATATTTAAAATCTTTTTTTACGAAGGACAATGGACTTTCTGAGGTTGTCACCTATTGCAGGTTGCCGAAGGAGATTTGCCTATTGTTGCTTCACATGGGTATGTAGCAATATTTCTGAATAAGTCTAAATGGCTGTGGTATGAGTACAATACATTAGTTAAAAAAATCCTGACTAGAGTTTGTGGTTTTTCCTTTAGGACTGAAGTTGAGGCATACATTACTCTGGATCCTGGGATTCGAGTGGTGATTCTTAAGGCATTATGTGATATTCGAGTCCAGGTATCACCAATGAAATGCTTTTCTATCTGTAACTCTTGTTTTGACTTCTGTGGCGTTTATCTTATGAGTTAATACACTGTGTAGTGTGGGAGATATTATTTCTTTAGAGATTGTAGCCTGATCTTGCAGAGGAGATTGCAAACCTTCTTTACCTATTTATTTTTTCTTTTATAATAAGTATCAGATACAGCCGTTATTTACTAGTAACTCATGAGTGATTCATTTTTCTGCTGTCTTCCAAAAAATATCGTTGTCATCCTGTCACACTATTATAGATATGTAGCTTTTCAAATTTATTTCTAAACTGTCCAAGCTATTTATATCTTATTCTGCAGCAAGAAGACATACGAAATTACATTGATGACTCAATAAAACATGGCGCTAAGATGTCAGCATTCCGCAAAGAACGCATTGGTGGTGATTCTCATGGAACCTCCTATTGGTAGCATATATTTCTTTGTCATCATTAGATTTGATTGACACAACAACGAGAGCCCATACCTCGCATATTGTTCTTCTTTTCAGCTTTGTCATAGAGTTCCGTTATCATTCCATATGGGGAAGGTACATTAACCTGATCCTTATACAGGTATGAAGACGATCCCATCGTTGGCCATCGACTGTATAGAGAGATTAGAAAGGTCGAGGTGAAAAAAGGAAAAGGAAAGAGTATTCCACCTATTCCTCATTCATCTTATCAATGGGAAACTATCGCCACTAATTTGGACGAGTTCCAGAATGTTTCAGTGAGTATTTGACTTGGTCTGTTCCGAATATTACTTCTCTGTAATAAAATCATTGCTTAAAGTATTAGTTCTTGTTTCTATAAGAAACTCATTAGTTTACTAGTATTAGTGGAATAATGAAAAAAACTGAATGCGTAAGCATATGCATAACATTATTTGCCCTCCATATTTTCGTTGGATGTTTTTTCAAATTGTGGTAATTGAAGACACATCTGTCGCTTTAGTCTCAAAATTCTTAAAATAATCATTTGGTTGTAATCGTAGATCAAAATATCAGATTGGCGCTTTATAGGATAGACTGGTGAATATAGTTCCATGATTTTCTTGTTGATTAGCAACTATGATGTCTCCTAGCTATATAACCTATCAAATTAGTTTTGAAGTTAATGAAAATGTAAACAATATGAGAGAGCCGAATGTGCAGGAATTTACATGCGGCTGTGCCTAACCACCATAATATTAAGACAAGAGAGCTGCATCCATTTCACTCGGTTCCTCTTGCTCTTTTCCTATTTTAGTCGGCATATACTTTTCTGTGTGAAATTTTTGTCCTGTATCCCACTAGGCCGCTAACCAAAAGCATCGAGCTTCTAGATGTAGCATTTCTCTGAAAAGTTGGAGATAAGTAAATCTGTTGAGACTGAAGTACTTAGTCCTATAGCTGTACTCATGGCTGTAAGCTCATACATCTCATTAATATTTGAGACTCACTCGACAATTAGATTTATGGTGCTTGCCTTTCGTGGTTAAAAGTAATGCTACTGAAGTGAAGTACCTGATTATCCTAGAAGATTAATTTAGTTTTTCAACATCTTAAAGTTATCTGAATTGGATTGTAGGATTTGCTTAGTGGAACGGTGCCTGGATAAAGTAAGTTCTATGTTGGTTACCTCAAAATATGAGGAGCTTGCCATCACAATGTTTATTAGTCAGACAAGGAGAGGCCATTGAACTTCTTTCAAATGTGTATGGAAGGCTTGCGTTTTAAGTGGAGTTGATTTAAGATTATATAGCTAATATATTTCACATATTCTCTTTACAGTGGCTGCCTGATACTCTTGTCTTTTCTATCTAAAATGTTATAATGCTTTCAATTAATGGCTCCTGGCTTTTGCTTCCAGTCATTTATGGATTTTCTCAATACCACACCTAATGCCTACAGGAGAAGCTCGTCTCAAGTGCAAACAGAACCGAGGTATCACTTGGGAAGAAATTGAAAAAGGGCATGCTTGCTGAAATTGAGAAGGTTCACAAGGTGGTTTACTACGTCTCATTCCCAACTGGTTTACCCTAACACACGATTTATTTGATATTATAATGATCTTTAATTTTCGTGTCTATATGCATTTTTAGATTTAGTTTCATTGGATGCTTATGCTTTATATTCCTTGCAGAGGAGGGAAAAACTTATAAAGAAACAACATAGGCAAGCACTTATGCTTGATAGCATGATGAGTTTGGATGGTCTTGCTGGGCGCTCTCTCCGTGATAGAAAACCTGTTACATACACATTTGGTATGTAAAAAGCGATTCCTGTCAACTATCCGTCTAGTAGTTTATTAAATTCACTTGAATATCATCAAACCCAAGTAGCTCAACTGTTGAGTTGGGTACCTTCCAATGAGGAGGTGGTTCGATAACTTTGCCTATCCAAAAAAAAAATTCACTTGAATATCATTATGATGTGTGTGTTTCAACCTTTCCGTTCAGATTCTTACGATGATATATTTTGTGCAGATGATTATGATCGGTCAATTAATGAGGCTTTAAAGGTCACCAAGTAGGAACCCAAGCATACTCATCGATAATTCTCATAAATGGGATTTCCACGTATATTTCGTTTTGGACATTCTTAACATGTGACTTCTTGTAATCTTTATCAGGAAGAAGCAGGAGTTGCTAGAAGCTTGTGAAGGGAACGATCCTCTATTGAAACTTGAGCCCTCGACAAATGGTGGATGGGCAGGCCCTTCACATAATTCTCAATTTGGAGCATTTAGTGCACTGTCCCCAAAATCTCCTCATGGTGATGAGTTATACGACGACCAGAGATCAGAAATGTTGGACCGAAGGTACTAGTCTCTCCAGAAATTTTCCAGTCCGGGTTTGTGTTTTTATCCGTAGGATTGAAATTAGAAGATCCAGATTAATCCAATATTTTCGCGGGTCTTCGGGTTGACCCGGTTAATCTGGATCGTCTGATTTCAATTATACGGAAGAAACACAAGTCTAGACGTAAGGAATTTTAATCAGGATGTAACATTCAGGATCGGAAATTTTTCGCTAGTCTCTCTTGCAAGTCTACAATTTCTTTATGCGCGTGTACCATCCTCCCTCAGTAACCTGTAAAATAACTCTAATTTGTTTTCTGGTATGTAGCAATCGCCACAGGCGGAGGCCTCAGCGCTATTCTGTAAATGAATTTGTTGAAGCTGTCTCGGACAATGATGCAGAATTTGACAGTGATGATGATATAGTTGGTGAAGCTGTTTATGATGATGAATATCTGAGGAAACGGCGAAAGAGAAGGAACATGTCCAGTAGCTCAGAAGGTGATGAAGAGTATCATATGGATGACGAAATTCACGAGGAAGAGGAGGAAGAAGAAGAGGATGAAAATTTGAGTACAAGTGAGGACGGTAGTGGTGATGGACCCCATAGATTCAGATCATCACTGGGTCGTACAAGGAGGGAAACAAAATTGAGGTCGGTTGGTCGTTCCCAGTCCGGCCTCAGACGAAGTAAAAGGTCGACAAGACCCCGCATCAATTATAGGCAATATGAGGCGTCTGAATCGGACACGGAAGCAACGAAACCTGAGAATCCAGTATCATTAGATGTGCGATCTGTTGACAGTGACGATGCAGAATCCTCAACAGGCAGTGAAGATTCCAAGCAGTTTACGGCAGAGAAGCAGCCGGAGAGTTCTTCTGATCATGGAGTAAATGATCCTCCACCAGAACAAGCAAATAACTTTAACCAAGAAGAAGATGCTGATCAAGAGGGTGAGGGGGGTGCAAGGAAGAGACGGTTTCTTGACTTAAACGAGCTTGCTCCGGCGTCAGGATTCGATGATGGTCCCAGCTTGATGGGAGCTGAAAACAAAGATGATTTCTAAGCTTCTTTGCCACCTAAGGGATTGAAAGATCACTTGGGGAGGCGATTTTTCGGTCGAAGAGCTGTGTTGTAAAAACTCCATGAAGGGAGGAGTTGATGATATTCGAGAGTTGCTTCTTTGACTAATATATGCAGCATCTGTGATGCAGTTTATTAATTGATGTATCTTCTACGTGCTAGGGGATAAGCCCCGAAGGGATAAGTGGATGGAAATTCTGCCTCGAGTGTTACTCTTCTGATCCACTTATTGTACCATAATTAGGTAACTGATATTTGTAACAAAAGATTCAAGTGAAATTGTTTTGACAAGAAACCTCTGCATTCATCCCCACCAACAGAAATTGAAGGCAATTCAGTATGATACGTATGTGTTCTTATAAATTTTATAGAAGTTGTTAAGTATGGCCCAGAATTTCTGAAGAGACATATATATTAGACTTCTGTGGCTTAATGATTGTATTCATTACCTCACGATTTTGGACTGATATTTGGGATTAAGACTGGAAAAAAAGAAGACTATTTGATGGTAAGCCTATGAACAAAAAGCACTAAAAAATAATCCAACATAGTTAAGTAGTTGATGCGTACAAAGTGCAAGTGTAATCTCAAGTTGTACCTACCCAGAGTGTAAGGGTCATTCTTCCACATGGAGTTGGCTCAAAACATGATTAATCTCACAACTAACCTCAATGTAATCGAACATTCAATGATTTGCAAGTCACTAACTACTAAACTATATGAAACACAAATGAATGTAATGAAAAGTTTGGATCAAAAGTAGAGATTTGGGACTTGTTAAAATTGAAGTTTCAAGGGACTACATGCGTGCAACGAGCACAATTACAAGCTCTTTGCTAAGAGTTTGAGACACTGGCAATGAAGACGAGTGAAACTGTCAACGAATATATCGCAGGACAATCAATGTTGCCAACAGAATGGAGCTTCTTGGAGAGAAGCTCACGAATGTTGCTGTTGTTGAGAAGATACTCCGATCTATGACTGCTAGATTCGACTATGTCGTGTGTTCTATCGAAGAATCAAATTACCTGGATAACTACTCTATCGACACACTGCAGAGTAGTTTGATAGTTCATGGGGAACGCATGAATGGACATGCTGCTGAAGAACAGACGCTAAAGATGACTCATGAGGGGTCTTGGCATGGCAGAGGCCGTAGCTATCGAGGGCACAGTCGAGAAAAAGGGAGATTAAGCACAGACATAACCATGGTGGAGTGTTTCAACAGCCACAAACTAGGGCACTATTAGAATGAGTGTCCACAGAGAAGATTTGATGATCAGGCACACTTTGCTGAAACTGATCATGAAGAAATGTTGTTGATGGCGTATGAAGAAGTCTCAGAACCTCATGAACTGTGGTTTCTAAACTCAGGTTGCAATAATCATATGTGCGGAAAGATGGAGTTATTCAGCAAACTCAACACATGATCTAAGACTACCATAAGACTTGGAGATGACAGAAGCATAACAACAGTTAGCAAAGGAGATGTTCGAATGATGGAGAATGGATCAACTCAGGTAATCACCGATGTATTCATTGTACCTAGTTTGAAAAACAATTTGATCAGTGTAGGCCAGATGCAAGAGAGAGGACTTGAAATCCGAAAGCATGGAAAATTCAGGATCTATCACCCAGTAAAAGGATTAATCATGAAAACTATCATGACAAAGAACAGGATGTTCACGTTATTAGGTCAAATTCTAAAGACATGGGATCAACCCACCTGCTTTGCATCGGTTGAGAATGATGCTAGACTCTGGCGTTCAAGATATGGACATTTGAGCTCTAAGGGACTGAGAACTCTGCAAAGCAATGGATGGTCACTGTTTGCCCCCAATCACACTTAAAGACAATATATTTGCTTATTGTCGGGCAAGAAAACAAAGAAGAGATCCATTTCCTAAGGAAACAACATGGCATGCCTTTCATGTTTTGCAATTAGTTCACTCTGATATATGTGTCCCGTTGACACCTGCCTCAAAAAGTGGAAAATGGTATGTACTGATATTCATAGATGATTTCAGCAGAAAAATTTGGGCTTACTTCTTGGTTGGAAAATCCGATGCCTTCAGTGCTTTCAAGCTCTTCAAGACTAACGTAGAAATGGAGTTTATAGTACAATGCAAATACCTAAGAACTGAAAGAGGCGGTGAGTTTACTTCACATGAATTCACAAATTTTTGCAGACAAGAAGGAATTCAAAGGTAACTCAAAACATCTTATTCTCCCCAATAAAATGGAATTGCTGAAAGGAAAAATCTCACTATCATGAGTATGCTGAGATCTATGCTGTCAGGAATGAAGGTGCCAAACCATTCTGGCCAGAGGCAGTGAGATGGGTTGTATACGTGCTCAACATGAGTCCCACACTTACTGTTAAACATATGACTCTTGAAGAAGCGTGGAGCGAATCAAAACCTTTTGTCTCACATTTTAAGGTATTTGGATGCCTGACTTATGCTCATGTTCCTGCATGCAAAAGAAGTAAATTGAGTGATAGAAGCACAAAGTGTGTTATGCTTGGAATTACTAACGAGTCTAAAGCCTATAAACTCTATGATCCTCTGACTCAAAAGATTATAATTAACCAAAATGTGCAGTGTGACGAAAGGCGAGGATGGGAGTGGGAAAATGAAGTTGCTTCTCATTATGAACATTTTGCTAACTGTAACTGATGTTGAATGGCCAAATGATCCTGCAATGCCTGACTATGAGAGGACAGAAATAAATCATCATTCTGTCGTAGCAAAAGCAAAATCACTTCATGAGGCAGAATCTCCAGTTCATGTTTCAACAGATTCATCCCAACTGCATTTAGCTGATGATTATGGTACTCATTGTCCACCACTTGAATTTGAAGTTGATATCTCCTTACCTCGTGATTAGGGAAGGAGCAGGAAAACACCATTCCGGATGAAGGATTATGTTAGTGAAGAAAGACTATCTGAATGAGCCAGTGATGAGCACCATATCCTATGTGCTGAAGGTGGTCCCTTATGCTATGAAGAAGCAGTGAAGAGCACAATATGACAGAATGACAAGAACAAGGAGATGGAGGTTGTTCAGAAAAAACAATACCTGGGAACTAACTGATCTTCCTGCAGGAGCAAAAATGGTGGGAGTAAAATGGTTTTACAAAACAAAATTGAAAGAGAATGGCGAAATAGACAAGCATAAAGTCAGACTCATTGCCAAAGGCTATTATCAGAAGTATGGGGTATATTATATAGTGGTTTTTGCTCCTGATGCAAGACTTGACACAGTCATGATGATTATGTCCTTCGCTGCACTAAATAGCTGGAAGATTTATCAGCTAGATTGAAAATCTGCCTTCCTGCATGGAGAACTCTCTGAAGATATTTTTGTTGATCAGCCTCCTGGATATGAAAGAAAGAATCATGAGCATAAGGTTTATGAGTTTAAAAAGTATTGTACGGCCTGAAGCAAGTACCAAGAGCTTGGTACAACAAGATTGAAGCATACTTTGCAAGAGAAGGATTCGTCAAGTGTCAACGTGAACACACCTTATTTGTCAAAATTGATTCCAAATGTATGTTTCTACTTGTCTTCCTCTATGTTGATGATCTGATATACACTGGAAACTGTGAAAAATTGTTTGATCAATTCAAACAATCCATGATGAGGGAATTCGAAATGTCTGATCTCGGAAGAATGAGGTGCTTCCTTGGCTTAGAAGTGTTGCAAAAATCAGATGACATCTTTATATGTCAGAAGAAATGTGCACATGATGTGTTGAGCAGATTCAAAATGAATAGCAACAACTGAGTCTCTAATCCTATGGTACCTGGGAGCAAACTGACCAAAGAAGGAGATGGGAAGAAAGTGGACATCACCTGCTTTAAGAAAATTGTTGGGTGTTTGATGTATCTAACCACTAGACCCGATATTATGTATTCAGTTAGTTTGATTAGCAGATTCATGGATTGTCCTACAGAGTTACACCTGTAGGCTGCCGAAAGGATACCATGATACATTCAAGGCACTACTAATCTTAGATTGCTCTACAACTAAGAAGGAAATGATCATCTGATCGGCTTCTTAGATAGTGACTATGCGGGTGATTTAAACGACAAAAAAGCACAATAGAATATGTTTTTCTCCTAGGATCCACAACTATCTCTTGGTCTTTAAAGAAGAAGCCAATTGTGTCTCTATCAACGACAGAAGCCGAGTTTATATCAGCATCACGATGCGCATGCCAAGCTATTTGGCTACGAAATCTTTTGAAAGATCTCAAGCATGAACAAACTCAGCCTTCAGTTATATTCTGCAACAACAATTCAGCTATCAAACTATCAAAAAATCCTATTTTTTACGGAAGGTGCAAACACGTTGACGTAAGATTTCACTTTCTTAGAGAATGAACTAGAGATGGCATTGTAGACATGAACTACTGCCAATCCGAGAATCAGGTAGCTGATATTTTTACAAAGCCTCTGAAGCTAGACACTTTTGTCAATCTACAGGGGACAATTGGCATGTGCAACTCACCTAATTAAACTGAAACTCATTTCAGTTTAAGGGAGGAAATGTTGGTAAATTGCAACTACCTGGTGAGCTGAAGACACGACAGTGGCAGAGGTCAGCAACTGTTAGGAGTTGTGCCGAGATTTATGGCACCTTGATTGAGTCCTAAGAAGTCTGTTCGTTAGTTTTATCTATTTGTTCTGTTTTCTAGTTTCTCCAAGTCTTTAGTGTCAGTTACATGTAGTGGAAGTATCATGCAGGTGTAAGCTATATATAGCCACATCCTTTCATTGAATAAATTAGATATTTGCAAGTTTTGCATAAGTTTTCAATATCTCAAGTTTCTTGTTTACAAACTTTGTGTTTCCCTTCACAAATCTCTTCTCATTGCTCATTAAACTGTCTTGTTGCGGTGACTTGAACATAACACTAAGGTTGTGTTTAGCGTCGCCTTATCAGTCAATTTGACAAAATAAGTCTTTACGTGACAAGATCACCTTCTGCCTTATAATGTGACTTATTTGAAAATGTATTTTTTTAACTTGATTAAAAAATAAGTTAACTTATAAATTTTTCATTCCAATTTTACACTCGAATTTATACACCTACACGTTGAGTATATTATTTTTATTATTATAAATTTTATTGTTAATATTTAAAATAATAATTATTTATTTAAACAATAAATTAAAATTATTAAAGCTAAAAATATTTATTTTATATAATAATAATTGTGATATAAAATATTATTAAAAAGATACAATAATAATATATAAAACAATATTTTTTTATGTCATTTTGCGAAAATCAATCACATTATTAGATAAATTTACAAAATTAATCTGATCAAATTAGTCAAATCAATTAAATTTTCTAAACACACCCAAATTTCCGAACTTTGGAAGGTCTGCCCAAATTGCTTGCCTTTGGCCGTGACAATTTGAAAAATTATCCAGTTCAGAATCATATGTCCAGATTAATGATCTTACGTTCAGAATGATAATCCAGACCATTCAAATGTTGGTAATCAATAATCATAATTATTATTCTGGACCTAATTCATTAATCCACACATAAGGAGTCCGGACCAGAAAACTCGACAATTTAACCCCCCAAAAGAAGGCCGGCTTGTTTGTGGCATACAAGTAAATTTGCCCATATATGCGTACACCTTGCTACGTCTCTATTTCCACATTTTTATCTGCAAATCAATTTGTCCCGAGCAACTGCTGGCAAAGATGGAGCTTCAGAACACTGTGAAACAAGCCCTAAACGCACTATACCATCACCCGGATGATGCCGTACGTATGCAAGCAGATCGCTGGCTTCAAGATTTTCAGCGAACAATCGATGCTTGGCAGGTAATTTTCTTCGGTTGTATCTCGGAGTCCAATTTGTTCCTTTTCTAAATCACCAGTTCTTTGCGGGGTTTACTTGAATTTTATTTTGCTGGTTATTGAGGGTTTGAAGTCTGTATTTTGAGTTGGATGAAGTTGGGGAATGAGATTCAGCTGCATTATGTACGGTTTTACTAGAATGATGGAACATTGAATTAGGTTGCAGTTTTACTTTCGCGGGAAGTTTCATGGGGGTAAGGGATGGCTTATGGAAGTTCGAAATTTGAAAGAATGCTATCATATGAGACTAGTTATTGTTTTTACATGGTACTAGATCTCTATTTCATTTCTCATCACTGACTTAAGAATGAATTTGAGCATGTAATATTAGATGATGTGGATACTGGCTTTTACGTTCATCCTGTAAATATGCATTTTTCTCTCTCAATTTGTATGTGGGTGGCATTCTGGTTGTCAGTTTTGCCATGATACTCTTAAGGAAATCCGTACCTAGTGACCTGATGTTCTTTCACCCATTACCTGAGCGAGGAGGGAACAAATTGACTTGAGAGTATCCAACGGAAAGGGATAAAAAAAGATTTTTTTTTATGATTTAATTTCCTTCTTATCTATTCTGCATTAGGAGCTTTGTGCGAATTGGTTTAAACTTTAAGAGGAAATTCCTGTTCTCCTCTCCGTTTCCCTTAACTTCCTTTTAATGCTGATTTGCTTCAGCATTTAATGTTTCATGATTTATTCGCTTTCTGTATTTACTTCGATTAGGTGGCAGATAATTTGCTCCATGATACTTCCAGCAACATAGAAACTTTGATATTCTGCTCTCAGACACTTAGAAGCAAGGTAATTCTTTTTTAATTTAAGCCTTTATTTTGTGTATGTGTGTTAGTTTTTCATCTTTCTGGTGATTTATATGCTTGCCGATATCCACATCTCAATATTTTCTTCCAAGCTTAGTATATTTGACACTATTGTGTTCTTAATGCTTGTATGGCATGATCAGGTTCAACGTGATTTTGAAGAACTACCTACAGAAGCTTTCCGTCAGTTACAGATTTCTTTAATTGTAAGGAATAGCAGTTATTTCTTGATTTCTGGAAGCATCATTTCTAATATTCCGGTTAAAGTTTTCTCTGCGTGTTTTAAAATTCTGATGATGATATCTTCATATTCGAGCTCTACCAATTTGCAAATCAAATTCAATCGGCCTTTTTTTTCTCCTTTTGTTTTATTGTAAATCGTATTTATGTTTTGTGACATGGTGCTGAACGTTCCAGTTAAGTAGATTTCTCATATGTGGAAAGATGCAAACTCTACATCTTAAATTGAATGTTAACTTACTTGCAATCTATGGCTTGTTCCATATGTTCTGTTCTACTACTACGCTAGAAGCCATGAATATTCGATTGTTCAACATCTTGGGATGCTCGTTATTCTTGCGCTGACTCAGACAAACTCCAACTCTCCCAGCTACCCCCAATTATATTAAACCTGGGATGTAAAAGTGCAGTTTGGACTGTATTGCATGGCCATGTCAGGTCTCTGCTTTGACTTACACAATCCACCCACTCCACCCACACTAAAAGTGTTTTTATATACTCTTTAATTTTTTAGTTAGTTCTGGCATATAGTTTGATGATCAACTCTTAGGCGATAGGGAGAGGTTTGTAGTGTCAGAGTCTACAAAATGTTGCATCTCCATTGGACTGTTGTAATAGAAATGAAATAATGTTTAATGAGTTAGTCCGCATGCTGAAGAAACTGTTATTGGGTGACAACCAGCTACACTTTCTTAAAATTTGATTGACCGATCGGTAATGAAGTACAAATGTAAAAATCTCAAATTGAGGGTTGGGGTGGGGTGTGGGAGGTGGAAGGTGAGGTGAAATATGAGTAGGTACAAGAGCAAACTGACCCTAAACCTCCTGAGCACATGGACCTTATTGTTTATGCATTGAATGACAGTGTTTAGTCTCATCTAGAACTGCTTTTGGTAATATGGAAAGGAGAAACGTCCTGATTTATCCCACCCTAAGAGCATGCACTATTGCATGAGTCAATGCGTGTGAGCTAGAATTTAATTCTCTTGTATGAGATTTTGTGCATTAATTCCTTGTGCAGGGTTTGCTGAAATTATTTCACAAGGGACCTCCTAAAGTTAGGACTCAGGTAAAGTAGTCTTATTTAAATTCAAAAATAATATCTTCATGTAATAGAATGCTAAATCTTGTATTATATAGATTAGCCTCGCGGTGGCTGCATTTGCTGTCCATGTACAAGCAGAAGAATGGACAAATGGCGGGATCGTAAACTGGATAAGAGATGAGATGAAGTCAAATCCCGAATTCATACCAAGCTTTCTGGAACTTATCCGAGTCTTGCCTGAGGTATATGAAAACACATCATGCTGATTCACTTCCCCACCCCACCCCTACCCGGGCTCCTGCACATTACCAATAGTGTCTGATGCAGTAGCAGAGGCATATCTAAAATTGAATAGTTCATTCATGTAGGCCGGACTGCTGTAGTATCAAAATGCGCATTTAAGCAATTTTGACCTCACATTTTGGTTGGCATAAGTCTGGGCATGTTGATACTTCTATTTTTGGGGCAATGCACCAGGAGATCAAAGTTTTCTTTAAAAAGATGCATCCTTGTCACCTTTTCAAATGAGAACTTTTTAAGTATTACAATGTTATTTGGCTTCAACCCTTTGTTTATGTCTTGAGCATGAGTAAGGATCTGTAGTCTGAAAAATATCTTGTTTGGTTCTGGTCCTCACCTATTCTGTGATAGTCGTTGAGGCCCAATATGGAATGGAAACATCTTTTTGGCTACATATGCTTCTGTTGAGTTCAGCTCTTAGTTAGGGTCTTGAGCATGAGCAAGAATTCATAGTCTTAAAAAGTTAATTGTTTGTTTCCATGGTCCTCATCTATTCTGTAATAGACGTTGTTGTTCAATATGGAATAGAAAACATCCCGTGCTTCAAAACTGTTGTAATTTTGTTTGTTACATTCATTTTGGGGTGTGCTTACTTTGTGTTGTATATCCTTGGTGAGAAGCATATGTCAGCATATTTTCATATGGGATACTATCGTTTGGGTATCCCAATGATCAATCCAATGTAAGCATACCTGCACATGCAATTTTTTTTTTGTATTTTATGAACTTGTTTTTGCTTAAATTCACGACGTGGATGTTTTGCTTTTTCTCATGATCATTTCATTATTAAAAACTGTCTAGGAGAAAAATTTAATGCCAGGTTTAACTATTTATTCATTATGTTTAGTAGTGCGTGCAAAGCTACTTATACTTTTTTCTACTCAATGGTTTGAACGCTTTTTTTTCAATCCAGGAAGTATTCAACTACAAAATAGCTGTCCGTCCTGATAGACGCCGCAGTTTCGAAAATGAACTTTCCTTGGCAGTGGAAATTGCTCTTAATGTTCTAACTGCTTGCTTGAGTATTAATGATATGGCAGAGCAGGTATGTACTGGTGGTTTGCCCATGAAAGATGGTGATATTTTGCTAATTACCTTAGAACAAAAATGTGATCCTCCCCTTAATAAACTTATTGGAACTTCGCAAAGGCCTTACCATTATTCGGTTCTCCTTTTCTAAGTGCTTATAACATGGCAGGTGCTTGAGGCATTTTCTTCTTGGCTACGGCTAAAACACAGGTATTCTTTTCAAAGGCATTTTAATCTTATGAAATTAATTTTCAGGAATGGGGTCTGATTTATCCTTAGTATTATGCAGCATAGCATGCAGACTTCTCTTGAATTGGTTTTTCAGCTCTGTTGATAGAAAGTATAAATAAGTGATATATGTGTTCCTGTATTTACCTGGCTTCTTCATACCTACTGTTACAGGATGGCATGGGAATAACTGTTAGACATTTGAAGTTGGTATATGATGCGTTCATCATTCTTCTAAATAAGTTTATATTACGTTTGGTGAACATTACATGTCAATTGCTATAATATCCTTTCTTCCTTGACGTCGATGAAATAAGGCTAGCTACAATTTTCAAATAATATGTGATATCATCTAACCACCTGAAAAGCAAGCTACTATATACTAAATAATATTTCCCTAGAGCAAGCTCCCTATCCTTCCTAGGAACTCAGAAAATTTATCTTATATTTCACTAGATTTAGGAACTAAGTAGAGAATATCCAGTTGAAAATGAGATTAGCCAACAGCCCATCCCTCCAATCTGCCGAAGGACACAATTCACCCTGTTGCTCTTAGAACTCAGTTAACTGAGACATGAAGCAACCTTCTTTGTTTAGTTATTGATGTTAATTTTGCTCAAAGCTATTATAACACGATCAAGGTAAAATAATGTGATTTAAGTAATATGCCTTATAGCTAGCTTTACTTTTGATCAATTTCTGTTGTAAAAAAGTGTGGATGGATACTCATAAACTTTTATATCTTTGATAATTTTCCTTTATTTATGTTTTCCTCAATTTGTATTTTCATGTTGTGACTTTATTCGACTGTTGATTCTAGGATTCCCGCTTCAGTACTGGCTTCTCATCCATTAGTGCTCAGCGCCTTCTCCAACTTGAACAGTGATGTACTCTCTGAGGCATCTGTTAATGGTTAGTTGAAATGAAAAGTATAATCCTTCATTGTCCCACTTTCTGATATAGAACAAGTCATCTTTTGGTTCTCTTCATGATCTATTTGCTAGTTATTAATGTCATATTAACTTTCAATGGTTTCTCAATGAATGAACTAGAATTTTTATAACGTCTACTCTCGTTCTGCACTGAGATCTTTTGACATGATTTGCTGTCTCAGTAGGTAATGCTAATTTTTATCTTTACTAAATTGTCGGACAGTATTTTTCAAATTCAATTCCTTTTAAGATTATCCTAAATATAACCTTGACAGCTTAAGTGGTTGAGCACCCTTAAGCGAAGTTGAGAGGCCTTGAGTTTGATTCTTCGATAGAGCAAAGTTCGGATTCGCCTATAAAAATAGTTGATATACTTGAATTTGTTTTTAAATAAAGCGTGAGGGATGTTATTTTTGACCTAGCATTTACTCGGAAGCAGCTTGGTGGCAGAAGGCGTTCATATTTAATTTAAATAGAATAACTAATTTATTGGTTAAGTGACTTCATTAGAGGTACCACTGCAGCCACAGAAATAATCTTAGTTGTATAAAAACGATTATTTTGTCATAAGTAGATTGTGTTGTTGCTTGCGTACTAAAAGAGAGGGTAATGTAAAATTTTCCTGATGATAGTCGTTGCATAATATGTGAAAATTGTGTTCTGCAGGATGTTTCTTTCTGGATTTTCTGGTTGTGTTATTTTCCTCATGTGTTGGATCCTAAATCTGTTCAGTGCTTATCTGCAGTTATTTCTGAGTTAATACACTATACAACAGTTAGAGGGTCTGATGGAGTTTCCTCTCATATGCCCTTAATACAAGTAATTGTCCCTCGGATAATGAGTCTGAAACCACAGTTAAGAGATCCTTCCAAGGTAAACTTTTAGTAGTGTACTGGATGGGTTTTCAATCTGGCATGATCACTGATTATATGAAGCTTCTTTTGGCCTGTTTGTTTAATTCTTAATCGTGGAATGCATTGAGTTGAAAGTTATATGCTTAGTTGGTAGTTGATTCTGAAATTGGTATGCTTGCTAGGAAGTTGATTTGCTTATGTGACTTAGTGTTTGTTGCATATGTACTTACCACTGTGTCATGTCTTTGTGACGGCACTATTATTGAGGAATAAACCTTCCTTAATTAGCACAATACTCTAGCCATATGGAATATAGAGAGCACGGTAGTAGAAGAGGAACAACCTCAATTAAATTGTAGAGGCGTTTTGTAAGATTTAGTGGGATATGAATGAAATTACAATATTTATTTTTTAAAGCTCATCAGTAATTTACAAAGCGGGTTCACTTAGTTCTCAACCGCAACCATAGGTCGCAAAGTTCGAAAGCACCAGCAAGACATCACAGAACAAATATTCGTATAACTTCTCGGTCTCGGACTCATACAAATATCTTGCTGTTGGGAATTTTCGTTTGTGCCAAGCGGTTACTGTGTGCATTTCGGCTAATGTTATGGTAATAGTGCTTGTAGTTCAGGCTGTAACAAATGCATATCAGAATTTGGGTGGAATTCTATAAATGATCTAAATATTTATAACTTTTGAGGATATGGCTTTCGTTGATGTGAGCTGTTTCACTCAATTTACGTGAATGTTGCTATGTTATGAACTTCAGGAATGTTGGCAAAATGAAGTAGGTAAAAAAAACTCTGTTACACAGAGAAACAAGGGGCTTTGTATCTATAAACGAGCACCTACCTTGACTGTACTGGCTAGAGATATACATCAATGGATATAGGAAAAAGAAACCACATAATGTCCTGAAATCGTTGCCCTGCATCATTTTCGTGGAGTTTTCATGAAATATATTTTCTTCTTGAGAAATTGTTTGTATTTGATTTCAGGATGAGGAGGATGTAAAGGCCATTGCTCGCTTATTTGCTGACATGGGGGATGCATATGTTGAGTTAATTGCAACAGGTATATTATATATAATATATAGGCCGTGCAAACATTTACACATTTTGACATTTTTAAGTTCAAAAATGAATTTACACCTGTTTGGTCAAAATTCAAATTAACACCATTTAGTTTCCAAAATATAATTTAACCCATTGTAGTTAGATAAATAAATCAATTTGCCCTATCATTTCATTTTTATGTAATATTATAGGAAAAGTACTAAAATACCCCATTTGAAAATTAAAAAATAGTTTAAAATTTTAAATTTATTCAAAAATTGGTAAAAAATAAAAACCAACATAAAATAAAAATCAATTAAAAATGAAACTGTAAAATATATTTTTTTTGTAAAAATAAACTAAAAAATAAAAATGTTAAAGAAATTTAAAAACAAATACGGAATATTAGATATGATGATGCTGAAAATATTTTATTATAATTGCTTAAAGAATATGTAATAATATTAAAAAAAATCTATAAAAACAAGATAACACAAGCAAATTATATTAGATGAGTTTTTGCTGAAAATAATTTTTAAATTTTTTTTACGATTTAAGTATATTTGATTTTTATAATATATTTTAACTTTTATAGATTTCTTTTTATGTTTTTATGTTTTGTAGTTTTCAAATTTTTGTACATGTTTTTTTACAGTTTTTTTTGTATTTTTTACGTTTTCTTACAGATTTTTTAAATTTATTTTTTTCAAATACTTTCTAAAAAATAATAATTAATAATAACAAATGACAATAGAAGTAAAATATTCTTTTCCAAATAATTTTTCTTACCTCACTCTCAATTCTGGTGAGTGAAATGTACGCATGGGGTAAATTGCATTTTTATCAAACCACATAGGATAAAATTGCATTTTTGAAACCACAATAAGGTAAATTAAAATTTACACTAGACACAAGGCGTTAAATTAAATTTTACCCAAACCACTAGGTGGTAAATTAAATTTTACCCTTATGGTAATAATTTCTTACGAGAGTGTTTCATATGCTCAATTTAATAGTGTAGATTTTATGGAACTTGTCATCCCATGCATCCACTGAGTTATTTACAAGTAAAAATGCGCATGAAGGCATTATTAAGTTGACGATGTCTCAGGTTCTGATGAATCAGTACTGATTGTACAAGCATTACTTGAAGTTGCCTCACATCCAGAATTTGATATTGCTTCGATGACCTTTAACTTCTGGCACAGTCTTCAAATCATGTTAATTGAGAGGTGGGCCTTTTTTACCTTCTAATATCTCTATGTTCTTTATTAAGTTTTTAGGTTGACATTTGTGATGGATCAGGGATTCTTATGTAGCCCACGGTACTGAATCATCAGTTGATGCAGAGAGAACACACCGGTTGCATGCCTTTCGTTCAGCATACGAGTCACTTGTTTCGTTGGTGTGGCATTTATCTTTTCTCTGTTTACAGTCACGTGAACTTAATATGACTTAAACACAATGGGTACGTCTGCAGTTGTTAAAAGAATCTTGTCCTATGCTGAATATTATTCGTGCTTTAGTAAAGTGAACATGTTGTAGAGATGCCCCTAATTATCAGAAGTACATTCCATTGAGTTATGATGAGGGTGAGGGCGTTCTTCCTTTTGCAGCTAAGTGAGGTAAATAGGAGTTGATTCTTCTGAAACTTGAACTTCTAAAGATATATTCTCATGTGGAAGTTTCTGGATGGTCGCAGTTGGTATAATTGTGGGGCTCAAAATAGGTAATAAAGAGTAATTATGACAAAATATTGTGAATTAAAATATACTGTAATAGAATCTTTCATGTCTCCCAGAGAAGGTCAAAAGACATCCCTTGTCATATTTTCTTAATAAAACTGCAAAAATCTAGGACTCGTAGGAAGTTTGGAATGTGGCATTACTGTCCAACCACAATCTTTTTTTAATGACTGCCTAGTGTTGTTTAACAAGACAATTTTTTTCTCAGGTCAGTGTCAAACTTGAATATCCCCAGGATTTTAAAAATCTTTCAAGAGAAGATCAGAAAGATTTTAAGGAGATGAGATATGGTACCTTCTGTCGTTTATCTCATAGTTTCTCTTCAACTGATTGTTTCAACAGTCAAGTGGTTGGTGTCGGTTTGATGTTTTGGTGCAGTCATTTTCCATTGCCTTTGTAAGCTTGCTTGCAAATTTGTGAAACGATGAAACTCCTTGTGCTTGATTCTGTTGTATCTCATAGTTTGCTGCTATAGTTTGCTGGTGCTCTTGCAGTTACAATTTATGGTATGAAAAAACGAGTATAAAGATGAAAAGAATGTGAATCACTTAAAAAAAGTTCCTAGATGTGCTATATAGATTTGAAAATCCCATATTTGTTGAGGTATATCTCTCTATCCCCTAATGATGAGAAACTATTGATCGTGTTACTCTTACCTTTATTTGACATTCTAAGTTGACCTCAATTGCTGTTGGTCCTTATGAGTTTTGACTCAAAGGAAACTACTCTGCCTGTTCAGAAATTTTACGTATACATCAAACATATGGCCTCTCACACAACAAAATGCCTTGAATTAGGGTTTAGGGTTTGAGCTGTCTCCTTTCTGGATCGTCATGTTCTCTCTCTGTCATGTGATATCTTCGAAGTTGTATGGCTTCTTCTACACAATTATCTTGGTTTGTCCACAGATGACCAAGCATCATGACTACTGACAAACTTTCTCATTTGGCAGCTATTGCAGATGTTCTTATTGATGCGGCTTTAGTATTAGGTGGTGATGACACATTAAAAATTCTTTTCATGAAGCTTGTTGAGGTGTGTGTTCATCTTTCATGCCGTAGAAATTCTATTTTTTCTCTTTTTTAGTTGCGAATATAAAGAACTTAAGGTCTAGGTAAATGCTTTTGGTAGTTTGTTACATGTGGACAGAAAAGGCATAGGTGCTTCATTGATAAGCAGTTGGTAGACGCCAGGCATCAGAATTATGAGGCATAGAAGCAGTTATATTCAGTCACTACAAGAGAATTTGTTGTATGGTGCTATTTGAAGATATTTTATCTATGTTAGTAGTTGTAATTGTAACTTGTAACATAGAACCTTACTTCAAAATATTAATCGATCGACCTGATACTAATGACCATAGTTGTCAAATTGGGATTCGAATCGTGAATCGTAATGATCAATTTTTGAATCGTAAATCGAATTGAATCGTGAATCGTAAAGATTCAGTCATAATTTAAAATATATTAAGATAAATATTATAAATAAATATTATAAGATTATAAAAAAAATAATGATTAAAGTTTAGTATTGATGTTTGAATCGTGAATCGTGAATCGTAAGATTTAAATCCTAAATCGTAGACAACTGATGGGCATAAAGCCTTAGAATTGAATCGAAGCGTGGGATTTTGATAACTATGCTGATGACCAAAAAAAGTACATATATACGTATTCAGTCTGTCTCATATTTGCCGTTCTTGAATTTTTTTGATAATTTTGTCCACCATATTCGATACTATGCATGTTCATTTTTAATATTCAGTAATGCATTGAGGAGTGTGCAGAAAAACTTCTCTCGTTGATGTTTTCCTGCTCCATACTATGGGGAAGGGTAACCTAAATGACAAAGTTATTGCTACTATACCTTGTTCAAATGATTAAAATTAAGTTCCTTTTGGATCTTTTTCTCCTTTTCTTTTGTATGTCAAGTCTACTTGTTTCACCTGATTTAGCCATATTGGATCCAGTTCTTACTGGTTTATGAACATCATACTCATAGTTCATTTTCCTGCTTTGGCATAATGTTGAAGGGTGTTGGCAACAACGGGCATCGCCCGTTCACTGATTGGCGTCCAGCTGAAGCTGCTTTGTATAGCATTCGGGCAATATCAGATTATGTGTCTTTTTCGGAAGAAGAAGTGATTCCTCAGGTTTGATTGAGCCCTCCAGTTCTCTGGCAAAAACTTGATAATGAGATGGTTTCCTTTAGTTATCCCCTTGATAGTTGTAGACTGTCCACTTATATCTTCCTTCCTCAATGCTTATAACCTGTCAAACAACCTCACGCCCTTTTCATTGGCCAGATCATGTCTTTGCTTCCAAAACTCCCCAGTGAATCACAGCTGCTGCAGACAGGTAATATTATTATCTATTTTCAAATGCATGGAAGCTTCATATTCTCCTTTTCCAGTCTTATTTGGTTTAGTGAAAAATCTTCGTGTAAAGAAAAGGGTTGATAATAGACATAAAAAAGAACTTTAACATTTGGTGGAGGCAGAAGGAAGGTAATAGAGAATGCATACCGAACCCTGATAGTCCTGTGTTCATTTTCCTACCAAATATAGAAAGAGAATGAAGTGCATTCAACCAAACAGTATAAACGAGTGCTTACTTCCATCATTTTCCCATTCAACATAATTTTCGTTCCCTCTCCTTTCATGAAGTTATCTAGAGGCTTTAAAGGTGGAGCCATCAACTTCCTCTTTAATTCTATCTAGATTGTTTGATGTAATTCTATCTACATTTTGTAGTGATCTTACCCGACTTATCCTTGTTCTTAAGCATGCTTAATAATCGGAGCATATTCAAAGTGGCTTGATATCGCACCAAGTGGGCTATCATTCTTGCCATCACTCATAGATATTCTTGTTAGAGGCATGAGTTCCGAGGAAACTGCAGCAGCTGCTGCTTTGGCATTTCGTCATATCTGTGATGGTAAGCTTTTTTTTCCTCTTTTGTTACGTGAGAAATGCATCTCTGGTGGCTAACATTAGTTCTACACTTCTACTTTTGTGGTCATGCTCGATTGATCTTTTTCTGTTCTATTTCCTCTTCCATATGAATATTTTGCTTGCTTCTGTGATATTACTAGTTGACTAATTGTGGCTCAAAGTTTTGCTTCACTGACCCGAGAATGTTTTCACAACCCTGAGAATGGTTCTATATAATCGATAGTACTCTACAATAATCAATCTTAGCACTTAGTCGAGGAGTTTTTTTCACATGCCGAATGATATGGTGCCAAATGGTGCCGAATTCTTATCCGGACCATTGGATAAAAATTCAATGTTTCAGATCAAATGACTCATTTAACATACACTTAAAAACATATTAGAATTTGGTTAGTTAGTGAACTTAGTTAGGAGGTAGGTAGCTCGTAAAACAAGGAACATGAAGTAAAATCAACTTGATTCCATCTAGATAGTGAGAAGAAAGCCTATTTCGGTACTGATCACTGCTTTCTCTATGGGATCGATATCTGTACTCTTGTACACTTAATTATTTATATTTTTGTATGCTTGCAAATAATAGCCAACAATAAACAAGTTAACAAGAGAGAATATCGAAGTACAAGATTCAAAGGCAAATCCAATAATAAAAGGCAAGTCGTCTAAGAGATAAGCTAGCAAAACAATAAGCAAACACAATCGACATAAAGCATGCACCTTATTTGATCCTGGCATCGGCGCCAAAGACTTGTTCATATGCCAAGCTCTCAACAAGCTGGACATGCAGACTCGTGATGAAGTCTCGCAAGTTCACAGTCATTTTAGGGAATATGCACTTCCAATGTAAAATCTCTCGGGATCCGATGGAGGGCGTTTAGTGACTTCGCTGTGTGCTTGGTACTTGACTATTAAAATGAAAGCGTTTGAGAGAGTTTTTGTCGATCTGGGACCGAGGCGAGTAGCCGAACAGTAGGATAGAGACCAAAATCCTCCAAGGAACTAAGCTATACTAAACTAGATAATTGAAAGAACTTCATTCTTCGTTGCTAAATGTTTGAGTTCCTTACAAGCCATATTTATAGGCAAAGTACAAGGCTCTCTATCCAATACAAAAGGAATCTAATAACACACACACATATATATAATAATATAATAAAACCGTGACAGTTTTCTAAAGAACTATCAAACAAATAAACTAATGTCATGCGATTTCATGTGGTACTCTTATGAATTTTTATTCCCAAACTTGAGCCTAAGCAGCATTAGCTATGCTCAATGTCTTTACTTTTTTGACTTGTCATTTGGAAATTTGTTCATTATTTGAATTTCCACCTCCTTCACATTACCTGCATTTTCACTTAGACATTGGAATCATCTTATAACATCTGGTTCTAATAACTTATTTTTGCTGAAGACTGCAAGAAAAAGCTGTGTGGGTCCTTAGATGGACTCTTTCAAATATATCGAAGGGCAGTGGTAGGTGATGGCACCTTCAAAGTTTCTGCTGAAGAATCGCTTCATCTTGTTGAAGCTTTGAGGTACTTCTCATTTTCAGGAATCCAGAGAGCAGCATCTAGTTGATTTTATAATAACTTGTGTTAAATCTCTTCCCGTAGCATGGTTATCACTGAACTTCCGTCCGGACATGCTAAGAAAGCCTTAGAGGCATTATGTTTGCCTGCAGTCACTCCTTTGCAGGTTCGCATTTCAGTTATTAACTTTTGATGGACTATTTGGAGGTCAGTTACGGATGTGGTTGTAAACTTGCAGGATGCCATTAACCAGGGCCCTATTGTGCTGGGTCAAAGGCCAGCACGCGAGCTCACTGTGCATATGGATCGACTTGCAAATATATTTAGGTAATTGCATGTGCCTACATCTCTTCTCTTCCGTGATTCCTTCCTTTAACCTGATGATATATCGATGTAAAATGTAACTATTCCAGACATGTGAGCCATCCGGAAGCTGTTGCAGATGCTGTTCAAAGACTTTGGCCAATCTTCAAAGCAATATTTGATACGTTAGTGAAAAAATGCCTTTGGTTGATAGTTGTTTTTCATGTTTGATGCTTGAAACTTGGTAATTTGAGTGTTATTTTGGGCTGCAGTCGTTCTTGGGACATACGGACCATGGAATCTCTTTGTCGCGCATGTAAATATGCTGTAAGTTCGTTCTCAAGATTCTTAGAGAGCTGACATATCTCGAGTTTCATGTGTTCGTTAAAAATATAGATGGTGCCTGAGATTATATCCACTTGTATTATGTTTTGGATTCTTCTGAGCACCGTGCATCGTATCATATGCTCTTGCTAGTTGTGTTGGTGGATCCGGTAACATAATGTTCTGACACAATTTGTTTCTTCATCGTTATCCCTGTTCAATTATTCTATATATGTAACATTTCCAATTACATTGCTGCTATGCAATTGGAAACCGGAAAATTCTTTTTTGATATTTGCTTACCTTCCTACTTGTTAAGCTTTTACAGAGAAATAATCTCTGTTATAGGTGAGGACCTCTAAAATGTTTATAGGAGCTACAGTTGGTGACATTCTCGAGGAGATACAATCCTTATACAAGCAGCATCAGCAGCCCTGTTTCCTGTATCTGTCTAGTGAAGTTGTCAAGGTTCTCACTCCATTTACTTCATTTTTAACAAAATCGTTACTTTTTCTTTTTAATCCTGTTGATGTTATTAAAACCTTCTTTGTTAGATTTTTGGCTCAGATCCATCTTGTGCAAACTACTTGAAAATCCTGATTGAATCTTTCTTTGGTCATACGACAGCTGTACTTACAAAATTTGAGGTGGGTTTTCACCTCCACACTCTACTGCACTTTTCAAAGTTGCCCGGGCTGTTATTTCTCTCATTCTATTTACTTCCCTGCAGGACTTCACTACTCGCCCCGATTTAGTTGATGATTGTTTCTTGTTGGCATCAAGGTGTATACGCTATTGTCCTCAATTATTTTTCACATCGCCGGTATTTCCTTCTTTGGTGGATTGTTCAGTGATTGGCATCACTGTACAGCACAGGTAACTCTCTTCTTTTCCTCTCCCTATCTCTTACTCCAAGGAAACAATCTTCCCTTCCTGTTTGGTTCGGTTTGGTTTGGTTTATCTCTTACTCATGTTGTTGTCGGACATAATAAATACATACCCTGTGATGCTCCTATCTGACAATGAGCAATTTGGTGAATCTTTAGATTATGTTATTCATAAATGAGGAGCCAAGCACCTGATGCCTTTTTTTTTTACATATTTATTATATTTAGTGATACGAAAAACGGTTATTTTGAGATCATTTTGATGCTGATGCATCTATTGATCATCGTCATATAATTAATGCTGCAGAGAGCCTACTAATGCATCTGCGGACTGAACCCTTAATTCCAGGCCCATTTGCTTGATATGTCCACAACTATTGCAGTGTCGGGTCTAGTACATAGCTATGTGATACTACTATTTGCTGTACATATTTTAATTTGGTACTGACATTACAGTTTTACTGCAGGGAAGCCTCCAATTCCATCTTGAATTTCTTATCCGATGTTTTTGATCTCACGAAGTCGAATAGGGGTAAGCCGTATGTGTCCATCCGGGACAATGTGATCATCCCGAGGGGTCAAGTCATAACACGAGTTCTTGTGGCTGCACTGACAGGAGCGCTCCCGAGCTCCCGAATAGAAACCGTAAATCACTCTTAACTTCTCAATTGCAAGGTTTCATTCTAACAGAAATTTTTTGCTACCGGACGGTATATACCGGACCATCCCGAATTCTAATCCCGGCCGCTCATTGTTGATCACAGCATTTAAAAATTAAGTGATACATTCCTGGCCGTCACATCAACAAATGGACGACCATAATTAGAATTCGGGATATAACTTCTGGGATTAGAAAATTTTCGTTCATTCTAAAGCTTACTTTATCCAATTCTATACCCAGGTGTCTTATACCCTCTTAACCCTTATCCGGGCCTATGGTGTTAAAGCATTAGAGTGGGCAAATAACACTCTTTCGTTGATCCCATCCAATGCAGTCACTGAGGTCGAAAGGGCAGGATTCTTGCAAGCTTTGTCGAATGCAATCCCATCTAATGCAGCCATAAACAGTTTAATGATTCCTGTTGAAGAATTATCAGAAATATGCCGACGGAACAGATCAGTTCAGGAGATCGTTCAAGGAGCTCTACGGCCACATGAGCTTTGAACATGTCTTCGTATGAATGTATCATCGTGACCATGATCCCCCGACACACAGAAGGGTTATTTTTATCTCCGCCCTTGTCTTCGGCTGAGGCCATTGTAATATATATTGGTTTTTCTTTTCTGGTTACTGGTTTGTTTATACACAGGTTACAGGGTGGTGGAGTCCTGCTATTGTGTTGTAAGTTGAAAAGCAGGATTAGGACTGTTGGGTGATTATTAGATCGCTTGGCAATGGTCGATTTTGGGTGGGAAATTGGGGTCGAGTCGCATGGTTTTTAATGTAATGACCAATCATTGGTTAGTATTTACATGGTCCAACCAAATTGTCAGCATCACTTTGTGGGTTTATTTTTTTCTCAAATCCAAAATGACAATTTACTCTGCTTATCATCTTCTTCGGAGTAGGGAACAATTGTGTTATGAGTTGTTACATTTGGATTCCTTATTCTAATATGATTTTTTGATGTGGAAAAAGTTATGGCGACTGAGGGCTCAAATTGCTTTAAGAAGTTCTTCTGGTATTTTGTCACGTCCTCTCTACCCTGTTTCGAAAATTTTGAGGCTCATTGATTGCAGGTTAGCCTTATCTGCCCTTTGTGATATTTCTGATGGCACCATTCATCATATTTTTGTCACTTGTCCTTACTCTTTGGATGTGTGGCGTCTCTCTGGTTTATATATGGTTATGGCTAGTTTTTCGAGTGTACGTGGATCGGTATGGCTAGCCAAGTTACTCATGGCACGGACTATGATAATATGGAATAATGTGTTTGGCTCCTGAGTTTTATTAGGCAGATGAGGAACAATTTTCACCGAAAGTAGATGTGGTCTGCAACTCATACAGGCTTATGGAGGTAATTATCTGCGAAGTTATCATGAAGCTATGAGCATTCCGGAAGCTGTTTTGCCATTACTTAATAATTATTGTTTACTTCGTCGTCTACGTCAAGGATCACGAATTTGGTTTGATGCATCTATCCCATGCTGAGCGTGCGGTAGGGCCGTAGGGGTAGAGGGTTGTGGGTAGTGGACTCCACGAGTTCATTTATTCGTGCTGCTTTCCGTCGATTCCTTGATATACAAAGTACTTTTACTGCAGAGTTGTTGGCTGTACGCGAAGCTTTATCCTTTGCTGCTAAGATGCAAATTGAAAATTATACAATTTAGCAGGATGCCACAAACGTCGTGCTTACGGTTTATAATGAGTTCGTTTGTCCTGAGTCATGTCAATTTCTTTTAGATGATGTCAAGTCCCTATTAGCATCATTGACCTGCTTAGGGATTTTTTGGTATAGTATGGCTAGTAACTCTATAGCTCATGCACTTGTGGCTTATATGAAGCAGTGCGCTGATGATGTATTATGGTGACATATGCCTCTATCTTTCATTCTCCCACAGCTAGGCAATTTTTAGCCAATAAAGTAATTTTCTTTAAAAAAAGACACAAATTACTGGTACACCACATCTCCATCGCACTTGGTGACACAAGACATGTTCTTCATATCATACATCGCTTACAATAGTCAAAGAGAGGTTGATCTAATAAATCCGGGAATGACAATTGCACTTAATAATCATGAGTTCAAAATCTCTCAGTGACATGAGACAGTCACATATGTAGAGATGACAATGGGGCGGGGCGGGTCAGCGTCACCCCAGACCCGCCTCACCAATGTCTGGGATGGACCCGGACCCGCCCCACCCATATGGCACCAACATTTAATAAAGCTAACATCTTTCCACTAAGAAGGAACGAACAAACAAGTTTAACAAAACTCTCAAAATGATGAATAGGAGGATTTATCACGCACCTTACTCAAACAGAAAGCTAAATAAGAACAAGACAAAACAGAAATATGTAAATGTAACTTTAGAATATAATAGCAATGAGGCACATCAAAACTTGGGTATAATCCATCACATTAAAAAACAATATATCAAACAATAACTCACCGTGACCGAAACCTCAAACAACGTACGACTACAGGTAAACAAGGTGGAAGCCATACAAGTTCAATGTTGAATAAATTCAACATCTGCACACATTCAACATTTGCAACCAGGGCCTCCGCCAGGCTTTCAGAAAATGGGTGTCAAATTTTTAATGGATTTCGTACCTAAGTGAATTAATATTTTTTTAGGTAGGTCAAAGTGAATTAATATTTTCTTAGGTAGGTCAAAGTGAATTAATATTAAATGGGTTAAAACTTCTGTTCGAGAAATAGGTCGCCTAGGTCGCTTAGCCACCATCTAGGCGCTAGGATGTCATCCTCCGTCTTGCCTGAATTACCGTTTAGGCCGCTTAAAAGCTAGCTTAGAAGGGCGCCTAGGCCGCCCAGGATTCGCATAGCGCTTTCTCGAACACTGGTTAAAACTTATAATTTTTTTTATAATAGGCCGAGTCCGGGACCACAGACCGCCGAGATGGGTCCGGGTCGGGGGCGGGGCAATTTTGTCATCCCTACACATATGGCTTGCCTACCTAGATATGATTCTATTATAAAAAAAATACATCATTGGCAATAGCTTTGGAGTTTTTTTGGTAAGTAATAGCTTTGGAGTTTAATGGGAATGGGAATTCGATGGGTTAATTAATAGAAACGGTGGGTTAACAATTTCACTAACAGGTCACCGATTCAAATTTCCAACATTACATAAAAAAAATAGAAACGGTGGTATTTTTCCGTCTTAAGTGAAGATTTGCAAACTCTTAAATATTGCAAGTCTGAGTGACAAAAAAAAGTCTTGAGTGACGGGTTCATTAGCCAGGTTTGAATACTGATATGGCGCACCCCCCACCGCACACCCAACTGACGTGGCCGCCACATCAGCGGTCACGTCAGCTGGTGCTGCGGTGGCATGCTGACGTGGAATCCACGTCTGCTGAGGTGGATGCCACGTCAGC
>JAOYMZ010033510.1:0-16236 GCA_025802335.1 Pinguicula primuliflora | reverse complement strand
CACCACACAGTATGCATTCGACTTGTTGCTCTTGATGTATAATATTCCTTCGTTGTAGATTGACTCTGGTAGGTAATCTGCCCTGCAATGCCTTCCAGCAGCATATGGATATCTTTTTTGGGATAATGTTGCTCCAGACCGCGTTCAATAGCTCATAGTTTGCACCTGCGTCCATCTCTTGCTGTTCTTGCATTATTTGGATGGCTCTCCTGGCCTCATATCTTCCTGAGAAAGTTTCAGTGCATCTCCATTCATCTGTAGAGTGTTCCTGCATAATAACAAAGGATAAAATTGCAGTGAGTTCCAAGAACTCTCCCTCCTCCCATTCAAATAACCTTCTTCGGCATTTTCACCCCCACACCCATCTCTCCTCTATCCACTTCCCATAATCAGCTACACATTTACCCTCTATGATATCTAATCTCCACAATCTCATAAAATTCTGTTTCAAAGGAGAGTCTACTACCCAAACATCTTCCCCAAACCTAGCCTTTTTTCCATTACCTACTTTCATCTTCATCATGTTTCTAAGCCACTTCTCATCTGCTATTGTTTGTACACACTGCCACCAATTCGTACTTTTTGACCTCCTTTCTCTCGCCCTTGCAGCCATCTCATTTTCACTCACTCGTGTTGCTAATACTCTACAGTTTCCTATCTTGACTTCCCCTTCATGCCTATACTTAGAAATTATGATCCTTCTCCACAAGTCATCTTCTCTATCTTCTAACATTAGCCCTGCCCATTTTCCAAACAATGCTAAGTTCACATCTTTCAACTTTCTAATGCCTAGACCACCCTCCTTTTTCAGTTGACAAATCCTATCCCATGAAACCCAGTGCACTCTTTTTTACTGTTCCTTCCTCCCCAAAAAAAGGATTTGCGGATTGATTCGAGTTGTTCTAGACTTGGTTAGGGGCTATGAACATAGAGAAGCAGTACAGGGGCAATGAGGAAAGTACAGAGTTGATCAACACCACTCGACCAGCAATAGACAGATTAGTGTTCACCCATTTATCACACACATTTCTGAATCTATCAATTAGAGGCTTCCATGTGTTAATCCTGTTTGGCATTGCACCAACTGGTAATCCCAAATACTTGATAGGCAACTGACCTACTTCACAATTAAGATACCCCGCCATATCCTGAATTATATCAGCCTCCACATGTACTCCGATCAAACTGCTCTTGTAAAAATTTATACAAAGCCCCGAGACAAGCTCAAAGCTTCTTAATATAACCTTGAACACGTGTACATTTTTCCAGTTGCATTTGCCAATTAGAAGTACATCGCCAGCAAACTAAAGATGGGAAATCTTAACTCTATCACGGTCGACCTCAACAGCATCAATCAAATTGTCTTTCACAGCCTTGTTCAGCATGAGATTGAGACCTTCAGCGACCATTAAAAACAAAAATGGGGATAGCGGATCCCCCTGAGGCAGCCCACGTTGTGGTATGAATTCATTAGAGGGATTGTCATTCACTAAAATTGAGGTAGTTGCTGAGCTCAAACATTCCGTTATCCATTTCCTCCATTTACTTGGGAACCCCAAGTAAATGGGGTTCCCAAGTAAATGTCATCTTTCATAGTAAGTAGAAATTTCTTGATAAAATTAAAATTGACTCTATCTGGTCCAAGACTTTTGCTCCCACCACAGCTACTTATGGTACTCATGATCTCATCTTCGCTAAACGGCTGAATCAGCAGAGCAGCAGACTCTACACATAGTTGTTTGCACCCTTCACAATTCAAAATTGGTCTGTATACACATGGTTCCTCAACTCTGTCCTCAAATTCTCTTCTGAAGCACTCTTTCACTTGCTCTGGACTGTCCATCCATCTGTTTTGATACCACACACCGTTTATACAATCCTTTGCTCGATTTCGTTTAACATAATTATGAAAGACTTTTGGGTTTTCATCTCCCTCTTTGAGCCACTGTATGCTGGATTTTTGATACACACACATCTCGTGCTCTTTCCTTAGTCTTTTGATTTCTGTCCACATTGCCTCTGGCTGATTTATTTCATCATCGTTTAATTTCCTTTGTTCTGCCTTAAGTTCAAGAATTAACAACTCCTTTCTTAGCTTCTTAATTTTTTCATGAGCTTCTGAATTTTTTTCCATGTTCCAATCTCCACCTGCCTTTCTGATACTTTTCAATTTTTCCTTGATGCAATAGCCTTTGTATCCTTGTGCCATCATCTCGTTCCAAATTTTTTCCACAAGGCCAACAAACTCTTCATCTTTCAGCCAGCTATCTAAGATCCTGGTGGGTTTCATTCCCCAGTTAACAACCTTATTGGATAAGAGGATTGGGCAATGGTCAGAATCATATCTAGGTAGTCCTTCCTGTATCCACTATTCGGCTGTTGCAAGCCATTTTCCATTCATCAGGAATCTATCTAACCTGCTCATGGATTTCAAAGCAGGCCTGTACCATGTAAATTTTCTCTTGATCATTGGAATATCTACCAGTCTGTTCGTTTGAACAAACTCATTAAACTCATTCACTTCCTCTGCACTACTATCTGTCTGACCTCTTCTTTCCTCCATCTTTAACATTGCATTGAAGTCCCCATATACGCACCAACAGTCATCTTGATTTCTTTCCATCCTTTCAGATACACACTGTCACTGTCTTCTCTTCCCATCCATATCACCTGCACCGTACACGTTAACAAGATTCATATTTTCTGTTCTTCCTGACCGTGTTCCCTTGAGACCAAGTACTCCTTCACCATCTCAGACTTCATTGCAGATAGATGACTTCCTGGACCAGATACATAATAGACCTCCTGCTAAACCTAATGAGCTTTTTTTATATCCAATCAAACTCCTCATCTCTCCATATCGTTTGACACAACTCCTTACTAATAACTTCTTTCTTTGTTTCCTGTATGCCTACAAAGTCCACTTTCTGTTCACTTAGAATTTTTCTTATTTCTTTTCTTTTCTGGCTGCCTCCTAAACCCGTCACATTCAAGGTCATTATTCTCATTAGTTCACACTCTTAACTTGTTTGTTGTCTCCCCCCTCACGTCTCCTATCACATACCTTATCCCTTGCTTCCATCTTTTGATATTCATCAAGAGCTTTTTCACCATTTTCTCCTACTTGTAATCCCACTGTTTTACCCACCTTCATCCAGCTCTCTGCTTCATCTCTTAAGTGGCAACTGTTGGAGGCTATTATATTGATATCATTAAGGAAGTTAGACAGCTTAGGACTTAGCTCTCTTCTTTTTGTGCATTTTTGTGATATTCTTTTCTTGTCCATTTTGGTTTTCTTGAGCTCACCAACCCACTCCTTTCTTATGTTGTCATTTTCCTTCATTTGGGCCGTTTTCTTTCTTCCTTTTGTCCTTTTCACCCCCTTCTCCTTCACTTTTGTACCTCTCAGATCCATCTCCCTCAGATCCTTGTCATCCTCCTCATTAACACTGATCTGTTCCTCACCTTCATAGTCTTCTACCAGCACTGTGTAGCTTAACATATCGTCCGTAGCTGACCTAGCACATTGCATTGCATCATGTCTCTCCCCACTATTCTCTGCTCTGACACAACTCTGAACCAGTAGAAATACCTCATTTTGCAGGTCCTTCATAATTTCTAGATCTTCCATTTTTCCAAACTCTTCCAATCTATCCTCACAATCCTTTGCCTCACTCCAGCTGTTATCATCTGCATCTGACAAGGGCATATGTTGCCATAATCTTCCTATACCTGAGGTTTTATTTTTTTCAATCTCTATCTGTTCATTCAAGTCTGCTCAATTATCCTTCTCATCAAAATCTCTCAACTCACTTTCAGCCTCAGAATATCCATCATCACCTCGCTCACCTCGATCGTTACCTGCTATCTCATCATCATAAGTGTCGAAAACCACCTCCCCCTTCCACTGTTCAGATTCATACCTAGTGTCTTGTACCTCCTTTATCCAAATTCGGAATTCCTAACCATCAACCGAGATGAGCCATGAGGCATTCAACACCTGATTGTTTTTAACTCTGATTAATTGTTGGGCAGCCTCTAGATAATCCTTGCGCAGGGTTACTCCATCAACTATAATGAGCTTGCCTAGTTTCCCTCCAATTGCTTCAAATGTCTTCCTGCCCCAAGCTCTCAGTGGTAGGCCAAAAACTTTGATCCACCTTAACTGTTCTGGCTCCCTATTTTGATCATAGTTGTTCACCCATTCACCAATCCATTCCTCCGCCCATTCCTTATCAGACTTTAGCAGTGTCTCCAACTCTTTTCCATCAATGTCTTTGATCAAAATCCTTCCCACGCCCATACTACTCACTTTCAATTTACGGTACCCTTCTTGCCTCAGAGCACTTTGAAATGACTCACATCCCTCCTCATCTTCCAAGTTGGCTATCTTAGTGTGTTTGAGCCACTCTGCATCAGCACTCACTGTCTTCAGAACTAAGTCCTTTTGGTTACTGATAGGAACCCAACTCTTGACCCCTCTTGATGTCCCAACCGTGCCAGTTTCTTTCATCTTCCTTTTACCTTGTCCACCATCTCCAGACTGACTGTGTCCTTATACTTCAAATGTTCACGCTTACTAGCACCATTCACCGGTATCCTCTCCTGTCTCACAGTTCTTACCACCACAGGTTGCTTCAGCTTTTGACCTTTTGCAAATCTCGCAAGATTAGCTTTAAGCTTATACGTACCCACCCATACATTGTTCAAATGCTCCTCCAGATCATTTACGCTTAATACATCACTGAATCTAACAAAGCCAAATTTCGTACCCCACTTCGATAATTTCATCAGAACAGAAATTTCCTTGACTTTACCTTGTAAGCCGAAGATATTGTGCATTGCCCGTTCATTCCAATTCAGAGGAAAGTTTGTAAAATAGAACGTCACTGCATCGTTTTCCTCAGCTACCACAACATCATCTGACCCCATTCTTGGACCTAATCGACCGTGAACATCTACCCTAGACTTCTCAACTCGTGCCCCTGTACTACCACTCGACATTCCTACAGCTGGGATTAGGGGATTCGGATTAGCTACGACTTTTCCCCCTCGAATCTCCTTCCAGAGATTATCGGGGTCTCGGGTTAGGTCAGTTTCAATTACAGGTCGAGCTACCTCACCCATTTCTCCCTACGCACAGTGGCTGGCTAGAATCCTAAACAGGGGGGCTTATCACTATAGGGTTGGTCGGGTTCGCCGTGAAAAGCTGCTTATTTGGTCGAATTCTACAGTTCTAGAGTTTGCTACGAAGAAGAGGCTCTTGCATCGCTCAAACCCTTAATTTCATCGCTTAAATTTGAAATTGTTAACATTTATAATTACTATTAAATTAATTAATGATGTACTTGATAGTTGAAAATAATTTTTTAATTACTAGTACCTTGATTAATGATTATTGTTTTTGTTGAGAAGACTACTTTTTTAACTGCTGATGATTATAGAGTATGCAATTTCTAATTTGATGATATTTGATTGGAAAATGTTAATTATATCCTTTAATTTTACCAAATTATTAAAGGTAACGCTGTGTGTACATTATTATTTAACACACTTATTAAACACACTTATGTGGCAACAATAAAAACCACAATAAAAAGAAAGTGAATAAATATCAATATTAAATTTGTTGAGGTGATTGTTTACACATGTGTGTGTTTAGTAAGTATGTCAAATAATGGTGTAGAAATAGCATTTTCCAATTATTAAACCTTATATTCATGCGACCTGACATACAAGTATAGAAAAAAAGAGTAATGTTACATGTACCCTCACTATTGACCATATTCATAAACTCCCTTATATGTCAAACATCACAATCACACACACACACCCACAATCATTTTCAATGTATGGTTGTGATGTTTGCCACATAATGGGGTTTATGAATAAGGTCAAAAGTGAGGGTACAAGTAGCATTATTCTAGAAAAAAAACTTCTGGTGTCGAATGTTAGCTGACGAATAAATGAATTAGGCGCCAAATTCTATCCATGACGGTCAGATCTAAGTGTTTGATCAAAATTTCAACGGTCATAATTAGAATTCGGCATACAACTCATTTATTCGCCAACTAATGTTCAGCTCCGAAAACTTACTCTACTAGTATATCATATTTAAATGAAAAAAATGTAAAAATTATTATTTGCATTTACTGATCGTTGTCCTTTAGTTAAAGGGGCAGGTTCAAGGGCAATAGAGTTATACATGAATTTATACATGCATTTTTAATTTCGGCCACTTGCATTGCATTGCCCATTGACGGAATTGGTCATATCGTTAGAAAGTTTATACATAGAAGATCATAAATCTCATGTTAAGTTTTGGTTCTGGCAATTTTGTGGCCAAAATTTTCTAAAACCCTATTTAGTACTACTTAACCCAAGGGAAAATATGAAACCAAATTATCTAAAACCCTAGAGTTATACATGGATTTATACATGCATTTTCAATTCCGGCCACTAGCATCGCCCATTGACGGAATTGGTCATATCGTTAGAAAGCTTATACATAGAAGTTCATAAATCCCATGTTAAGTTCCGATTCTGACGACTTCACCCCCGGAATTTTTTAAAACCCTAGTTAGGACTACTTAATCCAAGGAAAAATGTGAAATTAAATTACCGGCAACAAAGTCGTCGGAACATCACCAAAACGTGAGGTTATGATCTTCTATGTATAAACTTTCTAACGTCAACGGGCGATGTTAGTGGCCGAAATTAAAAATGTATGTATAAATTCATGTATAACTCTATGACTCTTGGACCTGCCCCTGTTAAAATACTATTTTTAATTATTAATAATTATAGTTCTACAAATTTTCAGCAAGGTGTGTAATTAAGTTTTTTTAATAAATGGTGTGTAGTTAAGTTATTGGAAATGTTGTGGTTACCAAAATGAATTCGGTAAACATAGCCTTAAATATTAAATTAAAATATGATAATGATAAAAAAGAATAAATTGTTCTGAAATTTTCACGCCGAATATATTTAGAAACAATCCTAAATTTATTATTTTAACACTTTAAAATACCGTTAAGGTTATGGTTAAATATGTTGTTTTTAAAACTTATATGTAATATGGTATTTATTTTTGGGGATGGCAAAATTGCTGATAGAAGAATCTATGACTTATTATTGAAAATTTTCGACACAAAAATTCAAAAAATGATAACGAATTTTTTCGACAATCCAAAATTGTGGAAAAAAGCATATATCAAATATTTTTGTGAGAAAATTTTGGTATATGTACCCATGCCTTTAAGCTATTATAGCCTCTTTGGGTTTTTTTTTTTGGATAAGTTTATAGCCTCTTTTCTAGGCACACTAGTATGTCAGATTCAAAAAAACCATTAACTTAGGGCTTAGGTACCTATAAAAAAAAACTTAGGGCTTAGGTAACTATCAAAAAAAAAAAAAACTTAGGGTTAGAGATTGATGTGCAAGTTGACGTTTACTATCGCAAGTTTTGAAAATGTAGAATCTATTGAATGACTAACAATTATTAATTAATTTCATTAAGTTAACAATGTTGAATTTTCTACTTTCCATTACTCTCCTTTAATGTGAAGATGTAGACTTTTCTGATTACATTTTTGATAGATAAGTAGTAGAATACCATCATCCCTCCATAATTTTTTCAAATATAATCTAAATTAGAAAATAGATCGGCTTTTCTGGTCTCGTATTTTGTGTGCGCGAATGTACTAACTTATAAGGAAGATGTGATTACTATCATTAAAACTGTAAATGATATAGCACCCTTCAAATCGTGCACTTTTAGCACATGTATGTCATGTGTTGTCATATTATTTGATATAATACAGTATCCAATTAAGTGTTAAAAATAACACAGAATTGTCGTCCAATGTCCTCCGACCACATGTCAGAAGTATGTTTGAAGTGTGAGTTTGAAAGTGTGTTATATCACTACTCCATTAAAATCTTGAGCCCAATGTGACGAATTTTATTATCACATTTTCTTATAAATTGGTTAATATTTATTTCTCTTACCCGAGAAATGATACACACCACCACTTTTTTGTCACCACTTTTGCACTACTTATGTGAGCCAAAAATGTTATAAAGTACCCCCTTTTGGCACCTCTTTTGCACCTCTTTTGCACATTTTCATGAGATGATTGATGTTGAAAAATTCAACCCAACATTTCACCCAATTAAATATTGACACCTCATAGGAGGCAAAAAGGATGACAAAAGGAGTGCCTTATATAATCACTCTGCATCTATGGAACTCAGCAGCCAGCACAAAGTTTTATATGGATTAGATGCTATCAGGTTTAATAAATCAAAAAATATTACAAAGGTCGAGATACAGTGTGAATTGTATTAATAGCATCCTCATCGGGTTGGGTTGGTGAGGTATGGCGTGACAAGATTTTATTTGGTAAGTTATGGCACGACGAGATCAAATGGACTTGTTCTTAATTTATTGTCATTAAGCTGAAAATGTAGATTTTTAATAATCAATAATTATAGGTACCTTGAGCCTTCAATTTGATCAAGTTGATTTTTATTAATTACTATATTATAATTTATATTGTGTTAGCAAAATTATTATGGTTTAAAACATTAAAGTTCAAAATGCTAAATGCTGATTTTTTAATTACTTATAGTCTTAAAAAAAATTACTTATAGTCTTGATGCTCTTGTCTAATTACTTAATTAATGCCCTAAAGTAGAAGTGTTGACATTACAATAAAAGTTTTTGAAAGTATAACTTCTTATTTTTAGAACTTATACTTTCAAAAAGACATGCATTTTTCCTTCTAAAAAACAAGCATAATAGTTTTGAAATTAGATCAACTTGTAAGTAATTCAGAAGACACAATTACCATTATTTTATTTTTAATTAGTTAAATAAAGGTTATTTTGATAATCATTTATTATTTTTTATATAATTAATATTGCATTTTAAGTAATCATCTTTTAAGAAATTGCACAAAATACTACTCTATAAAAAGAAGAATAAGTAGTAGAAAAGTAGAAAAATGTGTGCGCAAACATGCCCTACGTGTCGTTGACTCAAAATTTCGGAGCAAAATAGCAAAGGCAAAAGAGGAGTGCATCTTAGAAAATTTCACTTTCTATGTTTTTGGTTTGAGAAATGTTTTGTTTAAAACTATGTCGTTTTGGGGTAAAATTTATAAAAATTTTAAACTCAATCACATAACCATATAAATTGTTGACATTTTTTTAACATGATTTTTTTATTACAGGTAGTCAAAGGATTATAGAGTACAAAATAATAGTTTTTGAAATAAATCCTCCTCCAAAAACTTGAATGCGCCTTCCATGTCGCTAGGGAAGTCATCTGAATAATATCTAGTATTGGGGATGTTACATCAACTTCGACGAGGGTTAAGATTAATCGGAGGATTGTTCTTCTTCTTCTTACCGATCTTCTTCTTGGCTTTGTTTTGGCTAATTCTTGCTTATATGCCTCAATTTAGGATTCCAGGAGTGTTTGCCATGTTCGATCAGTGTCGTAGTCTGACGGGAGACCCTCCATTCTAGAGGTTCAATATCGTAAATTTTGCCTGGATCAGAGTCTTGGAGGTACATTGCACGACTCCGAATGCTGGAGGAAAACTTAGGTGTGTATGGAGTGGCCCTTGGGTCGGTCTCAAAGCCATACCGTCATGCACTTCTTTGTGCCGTTTCCCTCTTCTGATATTTCAGCTGGGGTGTAGACAATAATTTCACCCATGCTCGGCATCTCTGGACATGGTTCGGGTTGTGTTTTACATAATAGTATTCCGGTCATGAGGCCTTCCACTTCTTCTCTACACAACTTGTCTGATTGAGGGTTGTCTGCTACAGCTGGTGAGACTTGGCATTCTGTTGGGAGGTTAAGATGACTCAGATCTACTATTAAATTGATACCATTCTGTTGGGTATTTCATGGAACTCAAACCAAACGAGTTTTGCGGCCAGATTTGGAAATCGAATTGGATTGCGGCGGCGTGGAATATTTGGAAAGCCAGGAATGCAAAACACTTTCAAGGATCAGACCCACAGGTCACCAGAATTGTTCAACAAATCAAGGCAAATACTTGGGAATGGAGACGACAATGGCGCTGGAGGAACTGGAAGAGGAGGAGATGGCGATATGAGGTGGATTAGGAACAAAAGGATGGGTGGTTTATAGGAAGAACTTTTGCAATTAGGAATTAAGCAAGACTAGAGATGAACATTTGACAAAACCAAGGTTGTAAAAATGTATACTTAAATTTCTATAAATATAAAATTTTCTTACCAAAAAAAATGCTCAAAATTTACCTCCTTGTTAGAAGAATTGGATTAATCCGTGCTCACATAGTTATCCTCGTCATCTTCTACCATGTCCGCCCCATCTTCGACCAGCGAGTGAAGCTTGCTGGAAAGATTTGTAGATTAGTGGTTTCGATGGAATAAGCTGTCGGAATAGCAACAAGTAGAGAGTATGCTACTTGTTGCTGAACAGGAGCCACAACATCTGTTTGTTGCGAGAGAGAAATAGGAGCATCATCGAATTTTGCAAACCTTGAAAACGTTTTAGTTTTAAAATTTTACAAAATTTTGTAGTATTTTATTTTGTAAAAATACAGTACTCTTTTGGTTTTTAAATTTCCTCTATTATATTATTAAAATAATAAAACATTTCTTTTTCCTCCATTATTTTGAATCTAATTTATCAGGTGAATCTCTCATATTGAAACTGGCACCACCATATTTATCAACATATCGTGCGCTTTAATTTGATATCAATTTTGATACCGTTTTGATATATTTATTATTTTATTATATTTTATATGAATTTATAGTTGTTTTATAAGTTTTCATAAAAAAATCGTTATAGACTACCAAATTTCTAACTAGATGTTTAGTTACATGGCTATAGCTATACGACTGGAATACTAGTATGCTAATAAATTTTTAGATGCTCAATATTGATGTGCTCTAATATGAGTCATTGATTTAACAATTTGACGTCTGCGATTAGATGTGTCACTTAACATAATTTAAATGACTTATTTAATGTGAAGCGTCAGATTATCAGATTAGTGACTTAAATTAGAATTGTGTATAATAACTAATTATTGAGCACATCAATATGGATCATATGAGAATCACTCATAGTATATTATATTCAAAAGAAAAATTTATAAAAATTATTATTATCATTTATTGATAGTTGTACCTGAGTTAAATACTATCCCTGAATAATCAATAGGAAAACAACCATAACATCACCTAGGTATCCATTACTCCCAATATTTGTGAGGTTTATATGCTCACCATTTGAGTTAGCGAGAATCGATACCCAAATTATATTTTACAGGGTGCTATCACATTTTCACTGTTTTATGTACAATTTTTTCTATCTCGTCTTCAATTGATACTCTCCTCGTGAGACTTCCGTTCACCTCGTCATACAGTGGGCTAGATCGTGTATCCACTCTCCTATTCCTGCCGCCGTAGTAATCTCCTATGAATTCGGAAGGTCCATCAAGTTTGCATCTGAATTGCTTTAATTCTCATCGGGGTACTTGGTTCTTTCTGTTTGAAGATTCTTTCGTTCATTAGGCTATGTTTGCAAGTTGCACTAAAAAGTTAATTTTGGCTTTTCAATTGCAGAAGTCCTTTGTACATTGTTTTTAATTTTAACTTTTGATGGTGGAAAAGCACCCAAAAGTCCAAAAGCCAAAAGCTCCCATAGAGTTGCTTCTTGGAGGCTTAAAGCGGTGACTTATTTCAAAGTTCACTTTTAAGATAATTTTTCTCATATAAACAACACAGTGAAGTCCTCACTGCAAACCCATTCGAGTATTGGATGCTTGGTTTCAACATCACTCTTTTGGATAATACGTGAAGGAAAGCTGGGAAAAGGCCAAATCCATTTTTTTAATAATTTTATAATATTATCGGGTATACCTGAATACCGAATTAGAAACCTGTCGGGTTTCGGATAATGGGTATTGAGTACCGGTTTGGGTCTGGAAAATTCAAACCCAAAATTTTTGGGTTCGGATTCGGATATTGCTATACACGGACCCAAAAACTGATTTTGCACCCCTACTTGTAGAGAATAATTGCTAAATTTTATTAAAAATAGTAATCAATATTGCGAAAGTTTTGCCACCGAAATTAAAATTTTAAACTCTATAAATCCTAAATCATATGTAAAAATAGTAATTGGTGAAACTGTCAACCAAAAGGATCTATTAAAATTATAATTAATATTTTGGAAACACAATCGGCAAAAATTTAATCTAAATTAAATATTATAAATGTTTAACCCTAAAAATTATAATTATTAAAAATAATAATTGATATTTTATTAATTAATTAATTTTCTCGATCATTATTCAATATTATAATATTACACTTGAGTTCCCTATCCTTGGTGTAGTAGTAACTAATTGATTTATTAATAATATTATACTTTAGATCCCTATAGAAGAGATTCATCGAGACATTGCACTTGGAGGGACCATCGCCCTATTATGTCAACACTCCTACTCCAATTGTTTTTTCCCTTCTATAAATTCGCCAATCACTCCTCCTGCCTGTTTATTACCATCAAAACAACCACAACACTCACTCCTGTTTATTAGAACAGCAAGGGATAAGCAGTATTGTTCTGCCATGGCTTCCTTCCATCGTCTCGCGCTTGTTATCTGCTTCCTCATCGCGGTTTTCTTTCATGGAGCGGACGCCCAAGATCTCAATAGCACATTGGTAGTGTCATGGTATGACAATGGATTTAGTTATTCAGTTCGTGTTGTCGATCTCAGTGTCTACATACAAGCTAAGTCGGACGGTAATAATGTTACATGCACAGCAACTGGCCCGGGAGGCGTAATGCCGTGCACTGCTTCATTGTCTTAAGGGAGCACTACAGGAGGAATATGAAGATCATGTAAACTTCTGCCTCTATCTATTATGTAATGAATAAATCTGAGATCATATCACCTCTATACTGTGTTATGGATCTCAGTATTATGTATGAAATGTATCTTCTTATATACAACATGAATAGTGAATATAATACTTTCACAAATCGTGTGGTTGATACGTTGCTCCATTGAAATTGTCTTCAAGGAGAGACTCATCATCCATTGAAAAAGTCTTAATGTCTCTTGAGTATATAAATAAATAAAATAAGACGTTATATGCTTACTCGTTAATGAAAAACACTTGTAATATTCGTACAAGAACTGTAACTAAATTCCTAGCGTTGTAAAAGCTACATCATCTGGTGAATGAGAAAAACATTTCGTCTAATATTGGCCTGCAAGACACCTAAATAGAGATACAAGGGATGTAAGATGAATTAGAGATAAACCAAAAAACAGCAAATTAGAAATTTTCCCGCTCTCGAAATTTTCTCTGGTCACACTTTTGGAGACAAGGTGAAAATGTATGATTCACATCGCTCTTACCGGAAAACACGGTCCCCCATGACCCCCTCCTCAACAAAGGTCAACGTACAAATCCATACCTATCTTAGATTAACCAAACCCCCAACTATGATTGAATCTCCGGTTAGAAAATAGGTCCACCTTCTCTTTGGGCTCGGACCTCGTATGCGTGTGTGAGACAACTTAAATAGGTGAATTAATTTTATGAAGAAGGTGAGTTGCACTCCTTAAAACCGTCAGTTTATGGTGATTGGTTGTATGTAACAATTCTATTTATATTAGTATATTGTGATTTCTCTAACCGATGTGGAACAAATTCTCAATATTTTTCCTCAAGTCCAATTAGTTAAACACCGTTGGACCTGGACAAGAACACAGATAATAGTCAATTGAGCTAATTCTCATTATGGGATCAATATTCAAGATTTTCTCGGAAAATAGTTACGAGGACCTCTGAAACAATTATTGAGGTCTCCTGAAATAATGCTCAAATTGGGTCAAACTCCCCATGGGGCCAATTCTCATAATTTTACCCGAAAACAGTCTCGGACCTCAAATTGCCCGCTCTTATACCATGTTATAATACAGACTCAACTCTCTCTAGGTTCGGGCCTGGTGTGTACAGGTGCGCGTGTGCTAATATAATTAGGAAGGTAGGCAAAAATTATATAATTAGGAAGGTGGGTAAAAAAAATATAATGAGGAAGATAGGCAAAAAAAATATAAACCATAAGCTTATGATGGTTGATTGTAGCTTACAATTCTATTTATATTAGTATATTTTGATTCTCTAGCCGATGTGGGACAAATTTCCATATAGTCGACCCATCTACACAAGGAGATTGGAATGGGGAAACCGTAGAAACGGTAGAAAACCCATCTAGGCATGACCAAATTAAACCCACCCCAAGGTTGCTCGATGGTGGCATGGAAGTGCGTAGAGAGGCTGGAAATGTGTCCAGTCGTCTCAAACCGAGGGAACATCTCAATCTGGAAAGGACCACAAAGGCGGTAACTTTCTTTGTGACCAACTTTCCTCTATCTGGAGGGGAAAAGGATTTGTATGACTTACTAAGCATACAAGGAACTCTGGAGTCCTTTACAGTGGCAAGAAAATGCTCCATCATTGGCCTGAACTTCCGTTTTGCAACATACAAAATGATGGAAATAAAGAGAGTTTACTCAGAAGGTTGAACACAATTTGGATTGGTCACTTTAAGTTGAGAGCAAATGTTGTTCGTTATGGGAACACATTTTAGGGGCAAGTCAATCCACAAAACCTCCATCAAAATATGTGATCTGAACCGAGTCCAGGAGAAGAAAAAGGTCTTAAAGAGATGCCATAGCCCCAAGGAAAGGGTATTCTCATGTGGACATTGCTTCATCTAGTAAGAAAACATTGAGTCAACCCACACTCTCACTAAAAGCTACAAAGACATAAATGAGCAAGGTATACAGATGCAACAAAAAGTGATTCTAGCTCCCAGAGATTTTGTAGATCTGCGTTTCAAGACCACAACACAATACACGAAATGGTTGAGGTACAACCGTATAATTCTAGTAATTATTAATTATATAATCTCCAACTTTCTAACTAAATATTTCGCTACCTTGTTATAGTCCATACTGGTATGTCAGATTCAAAAGAAAATTTATTTAAAAAAATGTTATTAGCATTGATTGATTATTGCGAATTGTCCTTAGGAAGAAATGCTATTTTTTAGATAGATAAGTTGTTCTCCTAAATATGACCTAAAAATGATATTTTTAAATAATTATAGGTTTAAATTTCATATAATAAATATAATTTGAATTATTACATAAACTTTGTCATAGGATGTCAGATTCAAAAGAAACATTAATTGAGGTAGACGTGTGATGTGCAGTTTTAGGGGCACTTGTAAATATGTAACGTTATCAGAAATCTGTTTTTGAAAAGTAATCTTTTTAAAAAAAAGAATTGCAATTGTAACTTGTATCTTTAAAAATAAATCAAAAATTGAAGATATTTAAGTTTAGCATAATACTAAACTTCCAACTAATGTAATAACACTCATTCCCGCCATCCCCAACCACCGTTATGGTTTCTCGGTCGTCGAAAAATACAGATCAATATTTTTCTTCTATTCTCCCCCATTCTAGGCTCAATTTTTCGGAAACACATTCAAAAAGATCGAGGGAGACAAAGAGACCGAGAGTATCAACAGGCGCAGCATGAATAGGGCAGATCTAATCCGTGTTCTATTTTTGAAGGTGCGTTTGATTCTGAATTTTAGCTGATATATGGACAGGATTATTTAGTTCTCGGTATGGGTCATGCATTTTAGTGTGAGAATTTTAATTCCGTGATCCGAACGTTCTTTCTTTGAATTAATTCAGTCGATTTGTTGTCAAGAATACACGCTGCAGCCTGCGTTCGGTCACCCAATACCTTGCAGTCGTGATTGCCGTGCTTGGTCGAGTACCACGACTCCTTGATCTAATCCGTGTTCCATTTTTTAAAGTGCATTTGATTCTGAATTCTTGCTAATTTATACACAGGATTATTTAGTTCTCGGTATGGGTCATGCATTTTAGTGTGAGAATTTCGATTCCGTGATCCGAACGTTCTTTTTTTGAGTTAATTCAGTTGATTTGTTATCAAAGAATACAGGCCCCGACCTGCGTTTGGTCATCCGACACCTTGCAGTCGTGGTTACACGTAAGCTCGACGTCAACGAGAAAGAAGTCGTGATGAACATTCAGGCCAAGTCACCTTGTGTAGATGCGTTTGCAGCAACAAATGAAGCGCAAGAATCGGAAGGCGAAGCAA
>JAOYMZ010033499.1:0-16238 GCA_025802335.1 Pinguicula primuliflora | reverse complement strand
GTGTACACAGGTCAGATGCAAGTTAAACCGTGGTGAGCACAGGTCATATCCACAGAGAGCAAAGGAGAAATCCACTAATAGCTACAACAAGAACACTAATTTTCAAGAATAAAACATGTTGTTGAGTACTATATTAACTAACTTCTAAACTGCTCATAATCAAATCTAAACTATTATGTGATGTTAAGAACAACTAGAGGATGAAATTTAAGAGCTAAACATGATAGAAACAGAACACTGGAGGATATTCCAACAGAAAATAGAATGATAGATAACTTCTAGGGCTAGCGTTCTCTAAAATTACAGGACAATCCACCAAGCCGTTTGAGAGATACAAGGGAAACAAAGGGGCATTTCGGACATTGCAGTCTCATTAAACCTAATACGGAAAATTCTATCCAGACTCGGTCGGGGCAGCCTCAAATGCATTTCGAGTGTGAATAAGAGTTGTAGAGGATTCATTGATGCACATCTCTATGAAATTCCAGCTTCATCCCTTCAGTGGTTTGATAGATACACGAGCTGGAAGGGGCGACATAGTCATTGCGTCCAGTTTTACCCAATATGAAAAATTCTATCCAGACTCGGTCGGGATGGCCTCTAATGCATTTTGAGTGAAGAAGAGTTGTAGAGGATTCATTGATGCACGTCCCTGTTAAATTCCAGCTTCATCCCTTCGGTGGTTGGAAAGTTATGACCGTTGCAAGGTCATGAAAAGTCTTGGGTGATTGTTGGCCTTTGCTCCAAATAGCTAAGATTTGTCTCCTTCGCCCATATGGGTGTATTTTGTGTGTAGAATTGATTGAAAATCCGTATAATACATCCAAATGTTGCATTGTACCTATATGGGACGAAATGAAGATAAATCAAGTATAACAAGTATAAAACTGAGCTCATGAATCAAAATCATTAATAATTGAATAAATAAATGAGCCTAAAACTCTATATGATTTTGGCTCATCAGTCTCCCACTTTGGCAAACCCTCCGCAATATCTCAACCTAAATCTCTGAACTAATACTGATTGGAGGAGACTTTAACGTTATTACTTCCCCAAATGAAAAGCATGGTAGACGACCTGCACACCTAAGCACAATATCAGATTTCAAAACTACCATAAATGATTGTCAACTCACAGATGCTGGGTATCTAGGTAGTAAATACACTGGAGCAACAATCAAAGAATCCCAAATAGAATCCTTAAAAGGTTAGATCGTGTCCTATTATCCGAATCACGGCTTGACCATGGTCCTCCTGTTCAAGTCTCTCATCTTCATAGGAATCCGTCTGATCATGCCCCTCTACTAAATGAACTCAGTCGAAATAGCAACAAAAGCCCCTCTAGGTTCCAATTCCACCAGTTTTGGATATCACACCCCTCTTTTCTCAACACAGTAACTGTCTCTTGGCAGCAATACACTCCCCCTCTTTCCCCGATGAATACCTTTAGCTTTAAGCTAAGGAGATTACGAAAGGATCTCAGAGAATGGAACAAATCAACCTATGAAAATATCTTTCAAAACATCAAACAAACCGAAGATCAAATTCTTGAATTAAAATCAGCATATGAAACCTCACGTTCCTGCCACGACAGGTCCAACCTTCACCAAGCACAAGCTAAATACAAACAACATTTCCTAATTGAAGAAATATATTGGAAGGGAAAAGCCCGAATAAAAAGGCTAAAAGAGGGAGATAACAACACCAAATTTTTCCAAAAGAGGGAAACTAAGGAACACTCGCCTAGCCCTCAAGAATGACAACAATGAAACTATAGCATCAGATAATATCTCATCATACTTGGACTCATTTTTCAAGAAGCTACTAACCCAAGAAGCTTCACTTGATTCGCAAGAATTAATACAAATAATTCCTAAGATTATTACTACGGACATAAACACCCAATTAACAAAGTGGCCTTCCAAAGAGGAAATAAAAGAAACTATTTTTCTCCTAAACAAGGATAGTGCCTCAGGTCTTGATAGCTTCACAGGAGACTTCTTCCAGTCCTGCTGGGACATCATCTCAGAAGATCTCCTTAAAATGATCCATGAGTTTTTTGCTGGCTCCGAACTCCCACCAGCCATAACTGGCACTTTATTATGCCTCATCCCAAAAATAACTAATCCCACCAGATGCTCTGATCTAAGACCTATCAGAGCATTTGGTGGGATTTGTGGATAGTTCAAAATCATCCAGGGGATTGCGCCAAGGTGATCCCCTTTCCCAATGCTATTTATCATAGCTACTGAAGTTCTAAGTCGTAGCTTAAATAACGTTGTTGATAGTAAACCCTGGACGGCCTACAAGGTCCCAAGTGGCTGCCAAGCCCTCTCTCACCTAGCTTATGCAAATGATGTTATCATCTTCACTAAGAGAACAAAAAAAGCCTTAACAACTTGTTTCAACCTTCTACACAAATACGAAAACTGCTTTGGTCAAAAAATTAATCTGCAAAAAAGCAAATTTATAATTTCACAAAAAGTGCCACGTTCTAGAAGACGTTCCATTATTAACTGGACTGGACTAAAACACTCAAACCTCCTCATGCCCTACCTGGGAACCCCTTTGTATCATGGCAGAAAATCCCCTAGCTTGTTTAATCCTTTAATCATTAAAATCAAAAATAAAATTGAAGGATGGGGTTCAAAATATCTCTCACCTGTAGGTAGACTAACTCTACTGAAATTAGTATTGTATAGCATTCCGATTTATCAAATTCTCTCCCTCTTCCCCCCAAAAATCAACTATAAAAGCTGTTGAATCAATCTTTTCCAAATTTTTCTAGGGTAATGAGCAGGGTAAGAACAAATTTCACTGGAAATCTTGGAAATACATCTACCTTCCTACAAAAGAAGGGGGGCTCGGGCTGAGAAGGTTAGAAGACATGTGCCAACCAGCTAACATGAAGCTATTACGGTTATTCCGTCAAGAAAAATCACTATGGGCACAATTTATGCATCATAAGTATTGTCTCACTCAACCCCCAGCAATAGCTCCGTACTCCAAACATCACTCACATGTTTGGAAGACTCTCATTGACATTCGACACATTATGCTTGCTAACACAACATGGTTCATTGGAAAATGGGGCATTAGCTTTTGGTACGACAAATGACTTGAAGAGAAACCTCTTCAAGAACTAACCTCCATAACCCTCCCCTCACTGTTAGTTTATCATACTACTTATGATCATTCATGGCACATCAGATGTTTACAAGATATACTACAACCGAGCATCCTGAAAAAGGTAAAAACAGGTACAGATTAATTCAGTCAATGATATAAGCTATTGGGAACCCAATCTTACGGGTTCTTTTTCCATTAAAATACGATTAAAATACAAAAACCTACATGTAACTTAATTATTGCTTACCTTGCTTTGACTTCCGGTATCAGTGGTACTTTGGGCCTCAAACTTTTAGATGATCCTGATCAACCCATCTAGCAACCGCATCATAAGAAAAGGAGTGAGAAAATCAATCAACATTTGTTAACAAATGAAAGGAGAAGGCAGAATCGAAGTTCAATCTGTCACAGTATCTTACCAAATTGGGTAATGGCCAATTTTATTTTCATCCATTCCTTGGTTAAGAAGCTGTTAGTGTCGGCTTCTGCAGGTGAAATTGACCATAAAAACAATAAATCCCACACAAAAAAGGTTTTTACTGTCAGCTTACAGTCTCATTTCGCCTAAGGTTTTTGTTGTCAACCTCCTATTGTCCAATAACCCCAAGCTTATCGTTTGAATTACCTGCATAAAGAAATGGAAATTAGATTGCTACACCAAAATATTCATAGAAGAATAAGCCGTAACATTATAAAAATGGAAAAACAAATATGAGGAGGGGGGCGTAAGATGAGCCTACTTCAGCTGAGAGTAACCAAGATAGTTCATAAGAAATAAATTTGGATTATATGCATCTATGAGCAATTCACTCGCAGTTTCTCCAACTTGTAAAGGATGAAGGATAAAATTTAGTTTTTGGAAGACAAAATTGACACCTGTAGCAACTCCAACTGTGTAACAACATCCAGCTTAGATCCCAGGCCAACTGATACATACATTGTCTCCATCTTTACCAAAAAAATTATAAAGAGATGTTTATACAGACGTACGTGAAGCTTCTCAACAAAAAGTTTCATGAGCCTTTTTTAATATCCATAAAGTGAACAAAAACATCCGACTGCAATAGTCAATCTATATACAGACATCTCTGCATTGTTGAGGAAATAATCATGTTTATATAAAAAAAGAGGAGCATTGTGATTATAAACCGAAATAAGTAATAAATTCATATATGCAAATTCAACAAAGAAGAAGCTATAGAATTTGGGCAGAAAAAAGCAGATTGCGGATAAGCAAAAAAGGAGATACATCTATAAAAAAGAGGGAATGCAATGTTGTAGCCAAGATCATCAAATTCAACAAACAAAAACTACAGAATTGCCCTCAACATTGATTGTACGAAACAACCAAACCACATACCTATTAACTCATCCCAATGTGGTCTCTTAGCTGTAACTTGAGTAGCCGCAAATAATTATCACTTTGGCACCTGAGTCATTAGGTTAAGAAATCAGAATAGCAAACTGACGGTTAATGCCCCAAACCAAAGGAAGTCATGTAAACAATCGCAAATCCAGCACGAAGCCAGAGAAGATGAGATGAGATACGCACAGACCCCGTCTCGAACTCCGCAGAAGCGAACAATGAGAAGCAATACCTTCGGGATATCGGACACGGCAAACCACAGAATATGGAAAGAGGGCTCCTAAGCGTAAGCTGTGTTGCCGTGACCAATCACGATAGCACGTTAGCAACGTGCGTAGGAGAAGATCGTGGGTTGCAGAGATGTGGGGGAGGGCTCGACGGACGCGAGGGTTTGACTGCTTGAAGAATGCTTGAAGAATACAAAGTATTTTATTTGTATTTCGTTGGAAATTGAACGTGCCTGCATTTTTAACAGACGGCCAGTCACTGAGCGGAAGAAGACAAATCCACGGACTGAATTGTTTTGCAATTAATTCCACATCAGCAATTTGTGGTGCCGTTTCTCCGCTAGCGTTTGTCATCACTCTTTAAAGAATCGGCAAATACTATGCTAGAGGATAGTTTTTGGTAGAGAGTCCATAAAAACGTTTGTCCCGTTCTTATGGACAGTTTTACTATAATTAGTTTTTTTCTTGCGCATACAATTTTTTTAATTAGTGATCTGTTGTCGAAATTGATCGCACCATTGGAAAGCTTATACATTGTAGATGAAAAGTCCTATGCTTTGGTCCGGTTTCCGACGACTTCGTCGCCGGAAATTTCTAAAACCCTATTTAGGACTACTTAACCCAAGGGGATTTATAACCCTCCGTTAACGGTGATAACGTCGTCGGAATATCACTAAAACTTGAACATATGCAATTCAATGTAGACTACCAAGAAGTTTATTACCAATATTGACTACGAAAAGTTGAGCAAATTATCAGATTCGAGAACTTATCGATTTGTAGTTTACACAGCTTGTAGACTACGAAAAGTTGAGTACGAACTGAGCACGCAAGGACTGAGCATATGAAGATTTCTGTTATTACTAATTATTTATATTTTTTACTAATTATTTTATTTTTTTACTATTTATTATATAGTTTTATAAATATCAAAACTATTTACTAAGCTAAGCATGTACCGGGGCCGGTACATTTTGGCCCCGGTAAAGCTAGCTTTATTCAGTTACATATTTTTATATTTTGTAAAAAACTTTTGACGGAGGAGGGCAGACGATATAATAAAAACAATTTTTTTTAAAAAAAAAGATAATAAACCTCGAACTTAACTAATTACATTCATTCCCATAAATTCCAACCACCGTCACAGGGACACGATTGCCGGAAAATGCAAATTAATATTTTTCTTTTATTCTTCTCCATTCTAGGCTTAAATTTTTCATCAAATGAAGGAACAAGAGATGGAGAGACCATCAATAGGTCTAGGCCGTGGATAATGCGGATTTTAAACTGGTTCAATTTTTGAAGTTGCGTCTGATTCTGACTTCTAGCTAATTATGGACAAGATTATTAAGAGCTAGATATGGGCCATGCATTTTTGATGCACGAATTTCAATTTCGTGTGGTACGAACGTATATTTTGTTGTTAATTCGATGAATTTTAAGCTTGATCATTGGTCAGGAATATAGGCGACGGGTTTGCGTTCTTTCACCCAACACTTTTGTCGGATTTTCCGACTATGTTACTCGAGCAATATACCCTTTGTTGCGGCATACAATCTTCTCTCTCCGGACTCCACAAGAATCGATGCCGTGTAAGCATGTCGTGGCATGCATCTCCATGTTATTCTCATCAAGACAAAAGAAGAGAAGAAGAAGGCTAAGAAAGCTCATAAATCATTGCATAAAATATCACGGTGTATTTTCTATTTAAACCAGTAGAACTACTACTTATGACCAAGAAGTTTATTACCAATATTGACTACCATCACTGGCCACACTCATCCATGAATCCGGTGTAGGCGGTGGTAATGGTGTCGGACTCGTCCTTGAATCCGTGAGTGTGGGGATCGCACTCTCCATGAATCGTGGACGAGTTTGAGTATTCGGTGGGTAGCTCATCAACGTCTTCATTGCCTTCATCGTAGTTCTCATTTTTGTCATCCTCCTCTTCAGCGTCCTCTTCGTCAACTTCGTTGTCATCGTCTCCATCATAATCATCATCTTCGTTGTCGTCGTCATAATCGTCATCTTTGCCGTCATCCTCCTTCTCATCGGCATCCTTCTCCTCCTCGTCATCCTCCTCGTCATCCTCCTCCTCCTCATCGTATTCATCCAAGGCAATGACAACTAGAGATGGAGTGGGAACGTTGGCTTCCACATGTGTGGGAGTCAAGGCAACTGCAGCGTCGGCTTGCATAGTAGTAGGGGCAGCTGCAACGTCGGCTTGCAAAGCAGTGGGGGCGGCTGCAACGTCGGCATGCGCGAGAGTAGAAGAGGCAACAATATCGATGTGCGCGGGAGTGAAAAAGTATCTGCTTCTTTACATGTTGTGATTTGTCGAACTATTGATATTGTTCGTTAAAGATCAAATACACAAGAGAGGCAAATTTGTCATTAATCATTCATTTAACTGTTCTGTCGTGCGTAATTAAATTGGAAGTAAGCACATGAGACCTTAACTATCATAATCAAAATCAAATGACAAAATGCATTTACTACATAGAATGTTGATACTGTTAATGCTCGTAATCCGAATCAAATGCAAGTTCATAAGTCTGCTGTAAACTGGACCTAATATGTGGAATGTAATTTTGAGATTTGGTCAATGAAGGACCATAGCATTCCCCAGTCTTGGACTAAGGTTGTTGACAGTACATCCATGATGTTGGATGTAAATAAGGAATTGCTTATATCCCGAGGTCTCCGGTGTGGATGTTCTGCTGGTGTAACAAGAGACGTAAGAATATTTACAGAAACATATGAGGATGGTGAGAGTGGTATTTTTCTATACAATGTGGAAACACACAGACGGGATAACCACAATAGAAAAAGGACCCAGGCTCCCAGTAATTTCCAATAACTAATTTTATCGAGACTTTTGTTAGAGTGATACCAAAAGTCACTCCAGGCCAACAGTATGTCTATAATCGCCAAGAGGATGGTTTGCTATGCTATAACTTATTTAATGTCTGTCTACTTTCTATTGCTTTGTTGTTTTCTTAAAACTTATGGTTAGCTCTTGTTTTGTGCTATGGTTTCTAACAGTTTCTTTGATATATTTTGATATACTTTTTTTTATATTGAAATTTTATCACTGAAAAATTGTCTACATGGTCAACTTCTGACCCTTCAAGCGAAATGATTTATGATGATATAGTCTCACCTCCTTAAAATCTTCCTTAGGTAAACTCCAGGTAGGAAAATTCTAGGGGAGGAAAGAGTATGACATCCTATACCTTCTCTTACAAATAGTGTAGCTAACATGATACTTGCAATGATAATAAAATATATGTCAAATGAGACACTCTTAAGCCTTCTTGTGCCTGTCCTAGTCTTGTCTTGTTGGAGCAGTGGTAAAAAATCATCTGGAGGGAGTTCAATAATGTTTGGGACGACTGGAGTTTGCATGTTGCCCAATTTGGCCAGGTGATCAGCAATTTTGTTTAGTTCTCGGAAGCAATGTCAAACGATGCAGGTTTGGAAAGATTACTGTAATGAGAGTATCAATTTGAGCTTCGATCTGATGTTCCAAGGGGCGCACTCAACCTGCAAAAGTACATTCACTAAAATCAAAGAGTTAGTTTCAACTTCTAATGAGAGAAAGTTCTTTTGCAGTGCTATGTGTAGTCATAGTAGAAGAGCTTCTACTTCGGCCTCCAGACACGAGCACTGGTCGATTCTCGAGTAAAAATTTAGTATATTTTGATATACTTGCATTACTTTTTTCTTCTTGAAGCCATGCTTCTATATTTCGTAAGCTTCCCGAAAGATTATTAGATTTCTGTAAGTTTACTTCATCATGTTATGTTGTGGGTAGCTGAGAGCTTTCTAAAGCCAAGCAGGTTCAGGAAACTCATCAATCATCATGTAATGGAATTGGTCTGGCTTCAAGATATGTGTGTAAAACCAACAAAATGGAAAAAGTTTCTGGAACGTTATATAGAAAATGTGGGCTATTTCATGACGACTTACCATGAATGTGAGCTATTTCATGGCGACTTACCATATTTACAGGCCATTTCATCAAGGCTAATGATGTTTGTACACAATTTATTGACACACTTTCATTATGGTTACATCCCGTCATTGACACTGAAATTGAGACAATCGATGGAAAATTGATACATCAATGATCAAAAGTCGTATACGCCAGATTGATTTTGGCAACTTTATAGCAGGTAATTTTGTTGCATCTTTTCTCTTGGCTTAAATAGACCTTAATTAGGTTTAGAAATTACCGAAGACGAAACCACTGGAACCCCACCAGAACATGGGGTTTTGACTTGATGCATCAATTTTAATCAATGGTTTCAATTTCGACAATAATGACAGAATATGACCGGAATTTAAAGTGTGCCACTTTTTTTGTGTCAAGAAATTGTGTACAAAATCATCTAGGAGACATTCATAGAGGTCTTCAATCATAACTTGCACCTATTTGCATTTTGCAGTGCCCTTTAAGACATTCATTCAACTTTTTTTTTTTTTTACATTCATTCAACTTCAATCATAAATTTCTATGGTATCCAACATTGGTAAAGACCAATAATTAAATTTATTAATTGAAAAAAAATTATGGACAAAACACACTATATAATTTTATTTTCATTTCCTTATTTTACTTCATTCTTTGTCTATACTTGATTCAATTGATGAGAAGAATTGCGAACATGAAGAAGTGAATCGGGCCGTTAATAGTGAAGAGGATAATGATATGGATGACTAAAAAGTAAATCTGGATAAGGGTTCATCAAGTCCACTCAAATTCAAAAAAATGGTTGGAGACTTTTGTGGGATTTTTTTCCAGTAGCACAGAAACAGCATCGGAGACAAGGGACATCCCTGTCTCATCCCCTACTGAATTTGAAGTCTCCAGAACTACTTCCATTCACAAGAACAGCAGCAGATGCAGCAGATACACAACCTTTCATCCATCTTGTCCATTCATCATCAAAGCCCAATTTCTTTAGCATAATGAATAGAAAATCCCAATTTAAAGTATCAAAAGCCTTGGCAAAATCTACCTTGAACAGCAGGAGAGGTTTCTTGCTCCTTTTATATGTATGAAGTACTTCATTTGCAATTAGCACTCCATCCAGAATTTGTCTCCCTGTCAAGAAGCCTGACTGTTCCCTACTTATAATTCTGCATAACACCTTACGTAATCTGCAGGACAACAACTTTGCTAATATCTTATACCCACTGCCAACCAGGGAGATTGGGCGGTATTGAGCAAAATTCTGTGGATTATGGATCTTTGTGTCAATGTGATCCAAGTACTAGCAATTGGCTTTGGAATTCTGGCAGCGACATGAAACTCTTGCACAAATGCTATAAAATCAGCTTTCACAATATGCCAATACTTCTGGAGAAAGTAGAAATTAAAACCATCCGGACCCGGACTTTTCAAAGGGGAGCAGCTCTTTACTACTTCGGTTATCTCTTCCTCTGTAAAAGGCTCCAACAGCTTAGAGTTTTCCTCCTCAGTAACTTTCAGTTCTGGATCAATACCCAACAGAGGTCTGGTCCAGGTTTCTTCTGCATGTTGCTTCTCAAAGTGACTGAAGATTTCATGTTTAACCTCCTGAACCTCATCCACCCATCTGTTTCCAATTTTGATACCCCTTATTGAGTTTTGTTTTCTGTTTTTCTTGATTCTGGCATTAAAGTAATTTGTGTTTCCATCACTCTCTTTAATCCACTTAGATCTGGATTTTTGGAATAGAATCTGATCTTTTTTGCGAAGAGATTTCTTTAGGCTTTCTCGTATCAGACCTCTATTCAGACATTCTGATTTAGTTAGAACTCTCTCCTCAGCTATGGTATCAAATGCTTCTGAGTGTTGTAGCATACATTCAATCTCTTTGCCAACCTGTCCAAAGACTTCTTTGTTCCAGATTCTCAGCTTTCCTTTGAGGACTTTAAGCTTTTTATGCAAGATGAAGGCTTTTGAACCAGTTACAATTATCGCATCCCACTGCTGCTGCACAAACTGTTCAAAACCATCAACTTCACTCCAACAGTTCAATGTATTGAAAATTTTTGGGCCCCAATCTAACTCTTCATCTTTTATCACAATAGGCCTATGGTCAGATAACCCTTTTGGCAAGGCAAATTGGTAGGTAGATGGCCACTTATCTAGCCAACTTTCAGAGAGTAAGAACCGATCCAATCTGCTAGAACTTGACCCAGAACCGTTTATGCAAGTGAACTTATATCTTTGCAGTGGTAGATCAACCAATCTAGAGGATATAATAAATGAGTTGAAGTCCTCCATTTCTCGGACAACAGGAGAAGAGTTGCTTCTTCTTTCATCATTATTTCTTACTGCATTGAAGTCCCCAAGGACACAGATACATTGTCCTTGCCCAGTTGCAATCTCAGCAGAAAGTTTCAACCAAAGTTGGCATTTGAGTACTACTGGAGAGGGAGCATATACATTTATAATTTTGACAGGTGTAGCCTCCGGACCCCAGTATCCTGTAAGCACTACATATCCATCATCAGAGCTGACATTCGATAGTGAGAATTTTTCCTTTTTTCATATACATAGCAACCCTCCTGAACTTCCAATAGAATTCTTATGGTACCATTCGAACCTGTCATTAGGCCATAGTCTTTTACACCTCATTCTGCTAAAGCTCTCATGTTTGGTTTGTTGCAGGCACAAAAAGTCTATATGATTCAGTTTGGAAGCATCCTTTACAGACCTCTTTTTTTCAGCGGTACCCAGGCCACGAATGTTCCATGACATAATTCTCATTTTGTATTACTTGGAAACCTTTTTCGCTGGACACTTCTTCAGCTTTCACTGGTATTGTTCAGAAGCAAGGTTTTCAAGCTTTTCTAATCTTCTTACTACGTCCTGTTCAGATTCTTCTGAGCAAGTCACTCCCAGTTTTTTCGCTGATTCCTAGACTTTGGAAGGCTTAGAGGGGGATGCAGACAAGGCTAGAGTCTCCTCACTGCCCGAGGAAGAGGCAGCTTGGATTCTCAATGTCTATTCCATCAACCTTTCAGCAGAAGTTACAGCTGTATTAAATAACCTTGCAGCAATTTTCTCCAACAAATTTGGAGTTAAGTTTAATATGTATTGCAGATCAAAAGGGTCATTATCGAAGTCCTTGCACACATTCAGAGTATGCATAAGCCCTAATCTCAGGTTCCTTCTCATTTGCACATAGCTCATTTGTGTTCTTGATATTGTTGTCCATCTGTTTTGTAACTGGGGATGTCGGGCGCAGAGGAGTCACACAGTCACCCCGTTGCCGTGCTGCTATGTCTTTTGGCAATTTCGCATAACTGTTCAATTGCTCCAGCAGGGAGCTATTTTTCTCCTTCATCTTCTCGGATTTCACTCAAGTGCTAAATTTTCAGATTGTCCACATTTGCAGACGATGAGAGGGGGATATCACCTGGCAGCTGAGGATTTGTCTGGGAACTACTCTGTATTTCATTAGTCTCAGCAGTTAGATTCTTACTCTCATTTAACTGTATAGGAACACTATCAAGTTTTCCAAGCATTGGCCAGTTTTCATCAGCCTCATTAGATCTTCTTCGAATTAGACCCCATAAACCTTTACAGTCTTTCAACTCCTCATCAACTTTTACTGTGAAGGTATCTGATTCAGTGTCAACTTTCAACTGACTATTCACCAGCATATTGGAGGATGTCATTATAAGCACTCTACCAAACTGCATCTTAGCTTTTGATAAGGTTCTTTAATCTACTTTAATAACTGAACCCAAATTAGAACATACCTCAGTGAAGAATCGAGTGCACCAACAATGCAGCGGAACTCCTCTGATTTTTACCCAAGCCGGGTGCATTAGTCTGCCATCAATGAATTTCCAAGGACGCAGGTTGTACAAGCACAGTTGCTCAGTTGTCTTTGAGTCACTCAACAACTGCAGCTGATCTTCTACTGTTTTCAGTTTCAACAACACTTCCCCACTCTCCAGACGGATTTGATTCCCATCAGCATATCCCGACTCCACCAAAATCTTTCCCATGGATGTTAGGTCTAGTATCAGAGATGGGAATCCCACCAAACATGTATCTAACCAAGAGGACTCTTCAATAGTTGGAAGAAATTTCATCATTTTATGCGGTTCAGTCACCGGATCGCTCGAAGGCATCAATCCGGCTAAAATAGACGGCATAGGGTTTTGTCGTGGTTTTGTGGAAATTCCAGCAGAAGCAGAGCGAGCCGAGTTGACAAACAGCTTTTGCTCCCCCACTTTCATTCCATTCACTTTTCCGATAATCTCATCTGGGTTCGTTCCCTTCACAAATCGGACAAAACCATATCGCTTGCCTTTCATTACCATCTTCACTGTCGCAAACACATCACATACCTGGGCGTAAGCATCAAAGAATTTCCAGATATCTTGGTCTGACCATTCCGTCGATAGATTGGAGATGAACAGAGAGACCAAATTAGATCTTATCTTCTCAACGAAAGCTGGCAATTTTTGAGCTTTCTGCCCCTCGAACACTTGCTTACCAACGATTTTTGCTTTCCCATTCACAAATCTCTTCCGAGCTCCAACTTCTTGCCACTGATTTTCAATTTCAACATCGTCGCCTTTCTCGTCTTTTTCGTCACCAGACATATTCAAAATTTTAGAGTAATGCATTTATTTCCCTAATCTTCTCCACTATTCGTCTTTCTTCTACCTTCTCACCTAACAACCGGATTTGGTTCACAATTTTCGACAATCTATCAATATACTCCTTCAACTTTTCATGCTCCAACATATAAGCCATTTCAAATTATTTTCGAAGATTGAAAAGCTTCAGTTGCTTAGTTCGAGCATTACCTTGAAAGATACGTTCTAATTCCTCCCATATCTCTTTAGCTGTGTTGCAATCCATGATTCTTCCGAACACAGATTCAGCCACAGACTAATGCAACACACTCATTGCTCTATATCTTCTAGACATCTTTTCCTCATACAATTTCACCTGATTCACATTATTAGCATTCGGTTGTATAGGCTCAACATCAGATTCCACAGTTTCCCACAATAACTTACCCTTCAAATAAGCCCTCATCTTTACAGCCCACACCTGGTACCCTTCACCCGTGAAGAAAGGTGCAGCCATTCCAGCAAGAGGTTGAGCAGTTGGAGGTTGAGCAGTCATGGCACCGATACCACTTATAGAAGCTATATGGTCTTAGTTTAGAGAAGTAATGATTCACAGAAGAGTATGAGTTATGTATAACCTTTTTTTTCAATGTATATGAACAGAGAACTCTGTTCTTAGATTTTGGGAGATTTCCCTTGTATGAAGCAACTGAAGGATAAAGATTGGAGTGAACTTTTTCATTCACTTCTCCAAAAGATTTATACACATAGTAAGGCGGCAATGCATACCTTCACACTTTCAAAAGCTTAAAGCCAAAAAAACATAATTAACAACTTAAACATCTCTTCGTCCAGTGTAGAACATCTCTTCGTCCAGTGTAGCCATGCAGAAGAGATCTAGCAGTAGATTGCGTCATGGACAGGAACTCAAACAGTAGAGCTCCATCTTCACCACTTCACTGGAAAGTTCAGAGGACGAAAACTAAAAAAAGTAGGCCGCACAATATGGCAAGCAGTGATATGGTACATCTGGAAGGAGCGTAATTGTGTAAGGTTTGACTCAGAAGGAATGAGTGACGTCTTTGAGATGGTGAAAGCACAAACATGGCATTGGACCAATGCACATACACCAGCAAACTCTGTTTATTGCATGGCAGACTGGATGCGAGATCCGCTACTGTTATACACATGAATCATTAGCCCTAAAATTTGCTTTGTTTTGTTTAGCTTCTGCATTTACAGCTTTTGCATTTACAGGTTTTGTATAGCTTTAGATCTTTTTGTTGTTTTCTTGTACATAAACCTTTGAAATAAAATGAAAAGTCTCTTCCCTATCAAAACAACAACAACTTAAACATATGACTAAGCATTATCAACAAGTGATCAGCATCACATCTTTGAACACTACGAAGTTGGAATTCTGCAAAGGGCTCTAAACTAATTCAATTCCTTCATAAAGTGCTGCCCCCATCATATGTGGATAATCTGGAAGGTTTTTAAGGAGTCTGTACAACAAACTTGGTAGCGATCAGAATGGCGAGATCAGGGTTGGACATTTGCAAAACTTATCCTATACAACATTCTTTAAGCAGGAGGGAGTGTGACATTCTCAAGATGATGGTATCAGCTGGAAATGCTCTAGAGCACTTCCCTCTAATCATTCCGTATTTGATCCACTACCTTCTTATCATAATGAGATCCTATAGGGAAACAATCCTGAACAAAAACTAAATCTTAAACCACAAGTAATACTCCATCCCATCCCATCCCATCCCATCCCATCCCATCCCATCGTATTTGGCCCTTACTTTAGGACATGGAGTATGATATGCATACTTGACCCTTACTTTAGGACATGGAGTATATCATGCATGCACAAATTGATTTAGCCTTAAGCTCAAGTTGAGCCCATAAATTCCATCTGATTAGAAAGTTGCCACAAGAGTAAATGAAAACCTTGAGTTTACATATTTTACCTTGTAGTTGACAATATGCATATGCAACAATAAATAGAGAATAATGGTTATAAAAAGTGGCAAAATAATTAAATGGTATGGCAGCTTTGCTCATAAATTATCGTTCAGCTATTACTTTAAGGGTAGGCATCACTAGTACTTATTTAATAATGGTGTAATAACACTCTAAAAGTCTATAGATGAGAACTTGTGCAAAAAATGCTGACTTCATTAGTACCCTGGTTTTGCTTGTGTAGTGTGCAAATGCGGACTTCATTAGTACTCTGGCTATGGCCTCCCAAGTATTAAAAAAAAGTGTGCAAATAATATTGTTTTTTTATCTTTTGATCTTTGTGATCATATTTTTATATTAAATAAAATCTACTGGAATTTTATTTAGTGTCCTTGTTGATTTATCTGTTGCATGGCCAGAGGGCACGAACTGTTGAGAAACTGTTGGAATGGTGGACCTAAGAATATTATCCATTTCAGGTTGGGCCTTAAAAATAATTAAATCAACTCTGGGCTCGCCTTAAAAATTCTTAGACTTGTCAAAATTGGCCCTGGGCTGGAGCCCAGGGCCGCCTATACATAAGTCCGCCCGTGGTTGGAATAGAATCGTTGCCGATTCTAATGAAGTCGAAAAACTTCTGTTTTCTTCCCTCAAATGAAGGCAAAATCAAGCTTAAAAATTTTGTGGATTTTTTTTGTTATAATGAACATACCGAATTAAGTAAACCCAATAACCTATCGTAATAACATGCGAATTACGATAGACAGGTAAACCACACTTGATCATATGTTGGGAGATATGTAAAGCTAGATGTGCCATTCGGGCAGACGATACTTCTATATCAACAAATCATATTCAAGAAGCAGTCACCCATATGTTGAGGGAAATCATTCTTAGCTCCAACCTTAAGATGCCAAGCAATGCAAGAGAAGTAGCCTCTCTTCATACACTGAATAT
>JAOYMZ010033488.1:0-16238 GCA_025802335.1 Pinguicula primuliflora | reverse complement strand
GAATTCTAGCTGATTTATGGACACGATTATTTAGTTCTCGGTATGGGTCATGCATTTTGGTGTGAGAATTTTAATTCGTAATCCGAACGTTCATTCTTTGGGTTAATTCAGTTGATTTATGGTCAAGAATACATGTCGCGGCCGGCATTCGGTGATCTGACACCTTGTAGACATGATTATCGTGCTTGGTCGAGTAACCCAACTCCTTGATCTAATTCGTATTCCATTTTTGAAGGTGCATTTGATTCTCAATTCTAGCTGATTTATAAACACGATTATTTAGTTCTTGGTATGGGTCATGCATTTTTGTGTGAGAATTTCAATTCCTTGATCCGAACGTTCATTCACTGACTTAATTCAGTCGATTTGTAGTCAAGAATACAGGCAATGACCTGCGTTTGGTCATCCGACACCTTGTAGTCGTGATTACCGTGCTTGGTCGAGTAACCCGGTTATCTATTATTTGCAGATGAAGCTGACTTTATTTTGTAAGATTGTAAATCTTGATGAAGTAAAGGATCTTCCAGAGCTTATAGGAACAAGCGTCGACTGTAGTTTAAGAGCTGTTCAAATCGAGGAGAACCTATCGTTCGCATCTTTATTAGATCTCATTTACACCAGATATGGTCTTAGTATAGATACAATAGATTTTGTTTTGCAGTACAATCCTAAAAGGAAATTCGACCATGCAGAGTCTACCATTTTCTTGTGTGATGACGATGACATTGTGGGATTTTTAAGCCAACGTGAGAACGAGAATTCAACGAGACACACCTTGGAAGTTGTTTTGCATCCCAAGAGAGTGGCAGAATGCGCGCTTGAGACCCTGAACCAAGATGGCACGCAGGCTGGCTCCATGGTTATGCTGAGACATGATTCCACGACATTCGATGTGGCAACACATGTGACCAATGCTAATGGATTGGTTGCACGTAAGCTCAACGTCAACGAGACAAAAGTCATGATGAACATTCAGGCCAAGTCACCTTGTGTTGATGCATTTGCAGCTGCAAATAGATTCGACACGGGATCACACAGTCTTAACTCGCTGGTGCTGGACTACGAAAGGGTGCACGAAGAGGAAGTATGTCGCGGCATACATCTCCATGTCGTTCCCATAAATAAACTTTTTCCTCCCCCAAAGGTTCATGGCAAGAAGAGAGGAAGGCCAATTTCTCCGCATTCTACAGCGGAAGGCGAAACAAGATTGAAGTGAAAGAATCACTGCCAGAAATGTGGTGTCCTCGGACATTATGCGAAGACATGCAACTGGGACGCATTGATAAGGAAAACGAAATAACAAGTGAATGGCGGGAGTGAGGGCAGCAGCCTAGAGTTCGTATCGTACCCTTTTCAATTTTTCATTTGCTGAACATTTAATTGAGACTTGAGAATAAGGATTCAATTGTATTCATTTCATCCATGTAGTTGTGAATTAAGTTGTATTCATTGCTTAATCATAATCTATTCATTACCGTAATCATGTTCTATAATATAATTCAGTACTTCCAATATGTTGGGTTTAACGCGGCCTACGAGTAAAGCGAGAACCTATATGGAAGTACGTAATCCGTTATTGACTGTTCTATTCACATCGAACGGTAAGGGCATGACTATACATGATAGACCCGAACACGCCGTCGGGAAATAAGCATTTAACAATAAACAAGAACAACCCTCCTGACCTCGGACAATCGTGGATATCCCGGAACATTCGTACTCCAAATATACTGTAATTGATGGTTCAATCCACATCTGACGGTACGAGCTTGACTATATGTGGTAATCCCGAGTCGAGCCCTAAGCTATTAAACAAATAAGCAATCGATAGGACCGCGACCCGTCATGGTGAAGAGACATTCATGCTCCAACTATTAAATAAACAAAGCAATTGACAAGACCGTGACCCATCGTGGTTATCCCGGAAGAGACCTTCGTGCTCCTACTATATTGTATTAAGCACAACATACGTGGTAAACTCGAATAATGTCATCGGGCCCTAAACTATTAAATAAATAAAGCGTCAAGCGATTGAAAGACCGCAACCTATCGTTGTTATCCTAGAAGAGTCATTCGTGCTCCAATTATCCTGTAATCCATGATTCTATCCACGTCTGACGGTACGAGATCGACTATACGTGGTAATCCTGATTACCTCAGTCGGGCACTAAATAATTAAACAAATAAAGCAATTGCCACGACCACGACTCATCGCGGTGACAAAACATTCGTGCTCCAACTATTAAATAAACAAAGCGATCAACAGCACTACGACCCATCGTGGTTATCCCGGAAGAGACCTTCATGCTCCAACTATACTGTATTAAGCACAACATACGTGATAAACTCGGATAATGCAATCGGGCCTTAACAAACAAAGCGATCGATAAGACTGCGACCAATCGATGTTATCCCAGAAGAGTCATTCGTGCTCCAAGTATCCTGTAATCCATGGTTCTATCCACGTCTGACGGTACGAGCTCGACTATACGTGGTAATCCCGGTTACCTCAGTCGGGCCCTAAAATTAAACTTATCGACATTAACTTGTGGAATTCATTCCCCATCTTCGCAGGACGACAGTTTTCTCTCCACAGGAAGGGTTTTCATCTTTCATCTCTTCGCAGGACGACGGAAATTGGCCGAAGGCTAACCGGAAAATTCGTGCTTGTGCTCGTGCTGATCGAAAAATTCATGCTCATCTCTGCGCAAGAAAGGTTCTATTTTCTTCCCATGTTTCACTTGTTTGATTGGATTGGACGATTGAATCCGTAGAAATAAATGGTTCTTCTTTGATTACAATTCTGGGTTTATTTGATTATAATTCTGGAACTCAATTATGACTTGTGATTGGATTTTTGAAGAAAAAGAGCTGGAGAGAAACTTTAGACGACGGACAGCCAAATCGGCACTGGCAACTAAAAGTCAAACGAAGATCCAGGAGATTTGAATTCCCATTCGATTGATGGGCTTGTATTGGATTGGAATAAGAGCCATGAATGAGAAAGCAAATGTTTCCAGAGAGCTGAATGCAAAGCATCGGAAGGTTTTGCCGCGTTATCCATGAAATTTCAGCTTGTTGTGTGTTTACTGTTTGATCTCGTAATTTCGGCATCTAGCTTAGTTGTGGCCAAGGTAGTCGATTGGGTTGACCAATTTATGAGATCAGGACTGATTTTATTTATGTTTTTGACTGTTTGTTGTGCTCATATTGGTGGTTGAGAGAGTATTGATTTTGATGATATAGTTGATGGTTAGCGGAGATTCGAGTTAAATTGTTCATCCGAACAAGGTAGAAATTATAGAGTCGGAAACCCACACCACAAAGAGAAGTTTTGAATGACAAAGTGGTGAGTGGGGTGGGGTGCGATGAAGAGCCAAGGAGAAATTTGTTTACTGAGGACTTTTAAATCGATTTTGCTTCTGCTATGGGTACTTCTTATTTCCCACTATATGATGTGTGATTCTTCTTGATGAAGAAACAAAACAAAAAGGAACAGGAGCATAAGAATTTTACGAGGTTTGGCAACCAAAATGCCTGCTCGAGGGTAGTTTATTATGCATATAGGATGTTCCCCTTCATTCTAGCATCTACCCTTCCTGCAAACGTCAACATGTATACATGCATATGTAGCTATATATAATTAATATGGTGCTAGACTAGCTATTTTCGTTCTTGTTTGTGTAGATTTATGGTAAAGTATCACCGTGGATATGCCTAGTGCTCCTCTTTGTTTTATCCCTTTGCTAACAGCAATTCCATTTTTGTTTCTTTCTTGAAAAGGAAAATTTAAAATCTATTTTGCTTTAAGATCTTGGAAGGGCTTCTAAAACTGCCAGAAAATAGGCAATGCGCTGGTTGTAAAAGCAATTATGTGTATGCGACTTTGAGGCTGATAGTTTGTTGTGACAATGTTGGTACTAATTTTTTGCTTTATTGCGACTTTGATGAAGCTGGTTTTGCACTTACTCGTGTTCTGCATGTGGATTACGTTTTTATAGTGTTAATACAGTAAGGGCAAAATGGTAAAAGTTACAAATTCTGTCCTAAATTCTTTTGTAATTCCTGTGATACCAAACAGACAGTTAAAGTTATCCCTCTTGAAATGCAGTTGTTACCAAACATGAATTCTGAGGATTACTGAAGGGCTCCTTTAGTTATCCTACAGTTTCTTAAAATCAGGTTTATTTTGTCCTGAATACCAAACCCAGCCCAAGAGATTGGGGCTGCGGGGGGCAGGTGGGGTCCAAGTCCTTTCTTCCAGTAGGTGGGGTGGGTTTAGTATGGCCCCGCTCTGCCCCGCCCCGCTTCATTTTCATTTTGTGGTCCACTGGGAGTTAGACGCGGCTTGATGTGTTGGCAAGGTGAAGTGTGGCATTCTTGATTCTTCATCTGGGCCCAAAATGATTCCTTCCTGTACAATCTGTTCAAGTGAATGTAGTCCCTCCAGGCCAAATACGGGAACCCCTACCAACAGGATATTGTCCTCCCTCCCCCAGCGTCTGGCAGCAGTTGGTCTTCACCTTCGTCCCATCCTTGGTGCGAAGATGCAGGGTTCACCTTGGCATTAGAATCAACAAGTCGATGAGGAGCACACCCAAATACACTAAGATTGACCATGTGGAGTAGACGGCCAGGATAGCGTAGACAGTGTTGGCCTTGTGACTTTTGGCGAGGTAATCACAAGTTGTACTGAGTTGTCCTTAAAATACAGCTAGACAATCAGCTTCTTGTAGGTTTGAACGTCCATTGTAACTAAGTTAGATGGTTGAATTGCTGAGCAGTTGCCGAATCTTGCGGATTATCGGTGAATTGGGTAAGTATGTCATGTTCCCTTGTATGGCAAGCAGTGCATTCTTGCAACCTGATTCACTTATGGTATTATGTAGCTGCAATTGGTGAATCAGCGTCACGCCATGAAGATTGGCCCATAGTTCAGCAGTTGGGATAGGGCATGTTCTGATCCGCCCAGAAAAGCCAATTATACTGTGGCTAGTTGCATCTTTAATGACTTCTCCACAAGCAACTTGCTATTTCAGTCTACGGCACCATCAACATTTATCACAATAGCATGTAAATCATTAAGATTCAATATTCTTTTAGTAGCTATTGTCCAATTAGTTTTAGCTATGTGGTATTGTATGCGAAGAACTTCATTAGTTGTAGCTTTAATATTGTTACAAAACTCCAAACCACCAATTTTGTGCCCTTGGAAGATCTCTGTGTTATGTTATCCCCAAATTTTCCAACATGTAGTTGCGTATAAAACCTACCATTCCGTAGATATATTACGAGCAAAAACATTATTGACAATCCATTATTGGTGTGAATTGTGCCCATAGAAAGAAGCTTGGAGGTTACTGTCTAAACCCAGCCAAATCTTCTATGTATAAGGTTTCTAACGATGTGCCCAAACATGAACACATGATCTTCTATGTATAAGGTTTTTAACGATGTGCCCAATTCTGTCAACGGGCGATCCTAGTGGCCGGAATTGAGTTGAGCGAAGAACTGAGGACAAAAAACTGAGGGGTACGGAGCCGTCCCCTAATATAAAACTAATAATAGATTACCAAAATAACCTTCATTTAACTAATTAATGATGATAATAAAGGTAATTTTGTCTTTTACATTGTTTACGAGTTTGGTATAATTTCAAAATTTGCATTCTAATTTTTAGAAGGAAAAAAAGCATGCCATGACATGTTTATTTTTTTAGAAGAGAGAGGTTCTAAAAATATGAACAAGTAGTAGTACTTTTACCGCGCAAAACACTCATTTTTTTAAAAAAATTCTTATAATGTAATTATAATTTTTAGAAGTTTGCGCAAAACAGAGCTTTAAAAAAATAGATAAGGTTATTTTAGTAAATTATTAATAAGTTTGTTACATATAATAAAAATAAAAATTTAAATGATTATTTTTAAACACTTGTGCAAAACACTACAAGTTCTAAAAATAAAAAGTAGTAGAAGAAATACTACAAGAAGTATTATAATAAGTAGTAGTACTTCTACACAAAACAGGCCTTTAGTCCTTTTTTACTTAATTATGTATAGATAATGAAACGACATTGTTTTGATTTGTGATGAGTTAAAACGACGTCATTTTAGTATGTATATGGAATTAAGTAAACAATCAATAAGTATGTCTATCATTATTTCTTGTCAAAGAATCTACAATCATTGTTAGGTCACTTTCAAATAATAAAATCAAAATCATAATAAAATCAAAATCATAAATGGTGTATACACATAGCACAAGTGAGGGACCCATAAGGTCCAAAACGTATGATCATAATCAATTCCCTATTAATTCAATTTAGTAAATCGATTGGTCGTAGCTCATGTGGTAAGAATATAAATAATTAAAGCTGGGATTAGCAAATTATCTTATCATTCTTCTCTTCCGGAAGTAAAATGTAATTTACCGTCATGTTATTTGTGATAAAGTCATTTTACCCCCTTATGATTTAAAAACTGACAATATACCCCACTGTGGTTTAAAAAAGAGCAAATTGTCTCGCGCATATTACACTCGCGCGTATCGAGAGTGGCCGAGAATGTTTAGCCCCTTAATTAAATTATTAAATTTTATTTATTTTTTATTATAAAAATATAAGTAATTGAGTTTTTTTTATTTTTTCGTCTTAAAATTTTTTTCAATTGTCAAATTATTATTTAATAATTCAAAAACTTGCAAACGAGGTATAATTAATTTTTTTGTTCTTTAGTTACTTTTTAAATATATATGAAAAGTCGAATATATATTAGCATTATATAAAATATAAATGAAATATGAATAATTATAACGTTAACTGGTACATGCACACATGTGACGGAGCTAATTTACTCTCTAATAAATTAAAATCACCAGTAATCTACAAAATATATAAAAAATACAAAATTGGCAATAAATAATATAAATATTTTAAAATAATATGTAAAAAATTAAAAAAAAAAATAAACACATTCCAAACACAATATACTATATATACTTTTGCTAAAAATATTTTGAAATAAAATATTTTATAAACATTAAATTTTGTAATGTTTTTTAGATACAATTATTTTAAAAACTGTAGAAACTGTACAAAAATTATATTTTCATTTTTTTTAAAAATTTTACGGTGTTGTTAATTTTGTAACGGATTTGTTTTCAAATTTTTATGGAATTTTTCTGTCCTTTTATATTTTATTATTATTATTTTTATAGAATTGTAATTGTTTTTCTATTTTTGTATGGATTCTTAGAGTCTTCTAATATTTTGTGTTTTAATTTTAATTTTTTTCAATTTTTCAGTCTTTATATTTTAGTATTTTATATTAATTTAAAAATAATAATAAATGATATATAGGAATAAATATTTTTTATTATTTTTTAATTAAGGGAATTTTAGTCTTTTTATTATTAATTTTAATTAAAATAAACTAAAAAGATACGTTGACTATTTTTAAAACCACTCAAGAGTAAATTGTCATTTTTTAAATCAGAAAGAGGTAAAGACTTTACTCCAAAATATAGGGGGGTAAATTGCATTTTACTCTTTCTTCCAGACTCATTTGTCTTCTTTCAACGGGATTAGAGTTTATCTGATAAAATCAATTGCATTGCTGAATTGTTCACTGGTGCTAACAACCAGTTTCATTTTATGCTTGTATTCATGTCTGGCTCCCAATTGTAGGACTTGATGAAATTCACATGAAAAGCAAGTATCCTATATGTGGGTGGAAGACTTGATCTCAATGGAAAAGCGAATGCTCCTGGAAGCTGCAAGATGGTTAATTGCAAGTCATGTTACATTCTCAATCCATCGGCTGAGAGGTACATGACTGAGGTCATGGATCGTGCTTCCTCATATCAAGTCCTTCGATCAGATGAGGTAGAGTTTGAGGGGTTTTCAGCAGAAAGGTCAGATATAGTGAACACAAGTACCCATTCATGTTCGTGCCGAGATTGGCAATTGTTTGTTTCATCTAGTTATTTTTTTGGTGACATTGAAGCAGGGAACTTATGTGATATATGGTGTTCGACTAACGGATTAGTAGGCGACATCATGTTTTACGCTTATGATTTTGTAGTAACATGTTTTGCAATGTGTTGCAATATTTCGAAAATTCACCTTTTGTGAATGGTGATATGTTTTGCCAAAGGAAACTAATGTATCAAAGTAGAAAAATGCTTTTCATCTATAGAGATTTTTGGAGACAACATACCTTGCCCAATGTCTAATTGGTGCTGAAATCAAGAAGTATATCCATTTACACATACTCAAATAAATCACCATGAATAAATTGTATTCTTCACATCAAAGTAGTGAAATTTAAATCCTCCATTGACTATCAAGGTTCTTATAGTGCTCATCCGCATGGGTGCAAAAGTCTCATCATAATCTATGTCATATGCTTAATTGTATCCCCTTGCTACCAACAGTGTCTTGTCGTGTTGAATGTGTCTCTCAAGATTCTACATCAAGGTGAAGACCCAGTTTCATTCAACAGCTCTCTTACCTGATGGCAGTGCCACACGCTCCTAAGTCTTATTCTTCTCAAAAGCTCTGAGGTCATCCAACATAGTTAATTTCTACTTGGGATCAGCCTTAGCAACCTACCACATGTTAGGAATAAAAACTTGTTCGGTGATGCACTAATATCCATGTACAGGTGATATATGAGAATAAGACATATAATAAGCAATTTTGTAGCCATAATAATAAGGGGGAACTCTCGTATTAATATGAGTGAACTTAATATACTACCATGAGGTGGGAGCAGAAGGAAGATGAACCATGTTACTTGGGTGCTCAGAGCCTGCAATGGATATAGGTATCTCCGAAATAGGTGGAGGACTGGCTGACACAACTCGAGCGTCTTCATTCTGCTTCCTCCTCATATACATTATCAATCCTCTCCCTACATTGGGCCTTACTATCAACGAAATTCTCATATGAGCTCTCAGGTTCACTCCTCATCTGGGACAATATGACAAGGAATGAGACTCACACTCACAGAAACACCTCCACCATTACCACTCACAACTACACTTCTACCATAACCACTTTCCTGTCTCGAATCAGGTTGTTTGTAGTCAACGAGTCACAAAAGGGTGATATCACCTCTGAATAATAGGGCTCGTGCTCCCGAAATATAGCATATGTACTCACAAAAAGTCTTTTCCCAATTAGGGCTTCAACAAACATACCACTTATGAGTTGCTGAGTATTGAGTATCCCACAACCCTTTCTTCACGACCCTTGAATCCAATTTGATGACATTCGGCCAACAATCCTTCACAAAGCACGCACAATCAAAAATCTTCAATGGAATGAGATACTCACTCTCACGGTCAATCCATTAAAGAGAGCTTTACAGTTCAACAAACGTGAGGACATCCTATTTATCTGTCGAGCAGCTACCAATACTGTATGTCCCCATGAATATTTGGATACATTCATCGAGATCATCATGCTTAGAGCAATCTCAAGAAGATGCATGTTCTTTCTTTGTGCATTCCAATATGCTCTAATGTGTAAGAGCAAGTAGTATGATGTAGAATTTCCTGTGAGGACACATGTAGTAACCAAAATGCCTTGTTGGTATATTCAATACTATTATAAGATCTCAAGACCTTCATCACCACACCATACCGAGTCCGAACTCCCCTACTAAAGTTATTAAAGTAAGCAATCACATCTCTTATTTTTTTTATCTAGAAAAGTTAGATAACATGAGAACAACTATCAATAAAAGACACAAAATATTTAAAATCATTCAACAAAAACTTTGGGTCAATGTCCCCGAATATCCGAGTGTACCACATCAAAAATATTAGAACTCCTACTCTCAATACTAGTATAAAAACTCCTGCTACGTTTCCCAAACTCACATACATCACACATCATTTTCTCCTTATTCACCCATTCAAAGTTTGATACGGATGACTCAAGAGACTAAAGGGTGACTCATACACCTATGATAAAGAAACAACTCTATAGATCGACCCTCGCCAATAGAACTCTCTACCATAGATGAAAGGGTTGAGTTTATTCCTTCTTGATCTAAATAACACAAGCCTTTATGACAAGTGTACGCCCAAAGTTTCCTGCTCTTCTCTTTCTCCTGGAAGGTCACTTTGAGAATATTGAAAATGACACCACGCTTAGTTGTAGAATAATGACATTGATGGATAAGAGTTCACTGAAAAAGAGTGGGCATGCAAAATATTGGGTAAGATCAAGGAATTAGTACATCTCACTATACCCTTACCAACAATGGTTTGAGTTGTGCCGTCAATGGTATGAATGCTATATTTTACTGTTAGATGAGCATAGGAGAAGAAATCCCCCATAGAACTAGTCACATGCCAAGAGGCATAAAAATCAACAACCCAATATGTGGGGCATGAAATATGGACAAAAGCATATGTCTAAATGACCTTGAGGGGTTGTGCGCATAAGAGACGAAATAATTCCCACCAAATACACTAGATTACTGTATGGTATAGTTTACTGCAAAATTATTTTTTTGAGTTTGATTTTGATTACATGACAAGCAATATAATCCTACAAGACACAAAGTTACACTCAAAAAATATGATCACAAGCCACAAAGTTCACAATTAACACTCGAAAAAATAGAATCACAAGCCACACGTTCAATACAGCACAAGTTCACATACTATTTCGCAATCCATTAGTTCAAAAATTACATGGCAGATCTATGATTATGACCTAAAATTTTAAGAAAGATAGCTACTTTTTCTCCAACTAATAACATATTTATCATCACTAATCATTTGTTCCTTAAGTAGCATAGTACAAAGACGATGGGAAGCTATATTTGTCATCCTAAGGTTGTCAACTTAGTCTTTGTCGTTTCCTAATACCAACTTGTTAAGGTATTCTACTTGTCACTGGATTCGCTGAACTAAGCTATATCTACTTCCATCTGGTAAGCCCACTCATTTAGAACGATGGGTTTCATCATCTAGATCATCAAGGTCATCCATTGTTTCTAAGCTCATGAATACATTTAACACATTGATGAGCTCATGCTGTTTGGTTGACATCTGAACAATATGAAACAAACAGAACATTGACATCATTTCTGTGTAAACCCATATGCGAATCGCAAAACTCAAAACTTGTATGCGATTCACAAAGTACAAATTGGTATGTGATTAGAAAAAACAGAACCATATGCAATTCACAAAACACAAACCCGTATGCAAATCACAAAACCCAAAACCGTATGACACAAACGTAACCGAGAAACTAGGTTTAGTACTCACATATCGTTTGGGACAGATTCCAACAACCTGAAACACTAACAACAAAAAAAATTAGAAAGATTAGGATGCTGAAAAATCTTGGGTTCGCCGACAGAATGAAATCTAGATGTATAACTTAATATAATATAATTTTATTTATGTCTGGAACATACCATCACGACTACAAATGGCGATTTACGATTCTTCACGATGGAATCGTCGACTGGATATCTAGGGTTCTTCGACGATTTCAAAATTTGTTCCATTGATATAATCCATATGGTATATATAGTAATGGCAATGTCTAATTTATTTGATGTTCAAGCCTATTTTAGACTTTTACCCAACACCTCAAGATGTTATCTCCCCAGATCTAACTTGTTTCGTGTGATAAGAGTAAGGTACAGTAATCCACATCTGGCCAATCACTAGTTGATAACAAGAGTTGCCCAGCATGCAATGCTCGTAAACAAATTCGAGGTAAACACATGGTCGCGTTTGATTATGAGTATTAAAAACGTGAAATCAAACGATATCTCATTTGATAAACGGACTCTACGAGTTTAACCACAACCTTGAAACCTTCAACACATTAAGATTCACATTTCTCAAGTGGTCCAATTCTTCACCTATCATCGCTCAATCAATCAGTAATATCCCAATCAATCGGTAATATCTCAATTACAAGCAGTGTTCTAAAAAGCATTGGACGTCCACCGGGAGGACACTGACGACCCACTGCCCAGGCCACATAGGTGTCTGCCCTGCCAGATTTTATTTTTTAATAATAAAAATTTATTAAATATTAATAATAATAAATGAATTGTGTTTCTTAAAAATAAAAAATGTCAAAATGCATAATAATTAAATAGTAAGAATTTTGATCGAGTTCAACAAAATAAAATCAGTGTTCAATAGTTATTCTTCATCTCTAACATATTTATCTCTATCATAAAAAAAATCTCTATCATGATCCCTATATTAACTCAAAATCTTTATCATCCATCACTTATTAAGTAAATTTTACATTAAACAAACTTTATACACAAAAAATATTAATAAATAATACATAAATGAAGTCGATCCACAAAATCATCATAAGCAAACACATGTTTCTGAATTTCTTCTGCCAGGTACTAACCACTAGTAAATTATATTGGCGGTTAACATCAATCTCACTGTGTCAATTAAACATTACTTGAAGTCGATCTTTAGTAGTCCGTACACAAGAAACCGTTACACATTAAGTAAAATTTACAAATCAATAAAGTTTAAACCATTATGTAAACATTAAAAATATTTACAAATATTGTGTGGATAAAAATTTATAAAATATATCATTGTCCTTCTTTAATCGGATAACTTCTTGTATCTCTTTTTTCTTGTTTATTGTCTAGGTTCTTTTTATTTATATTGGATAAACTAGACAGCTATAACTGTCACAAATGTAGTTTTATGTTTATTTTTGCGTTTAATTATTTGGTTTATACATCATGAATAAAATTTATAACTAAAATTTATGTATTAATTTAATTTTTAATTTTTTTCATGTTAAGTCTGTGGCCTCCTAGGCGAATCAGGATGGTGCTTAAGTGGATCGACAGCTTGGGCCGCTCAGGCGAACTGGGCAGTTGCCAAGGCTGATTAGACGACCATCGAGGGGGACTGGACTGCCCAACAGGGGCACTCAAGCCCTATTCGGGAGGGCCACTAGCCGCTTACGCGACTTTTAAAACACTGAATTTACAAGTTTTACACGATCGCGATATTTCACTCATACCATCAACACTCCATAGTCAATAAATCAACCTCCACAATCAACCAAATAACCTCCACAATCAACAATCTAATCTCCGCATCAAAACCCACAATCAACAATCCAATATCCACAATCAACAGTCCAATCTCCAAATCAATAATGCACAATCAACGTTCCAATTTGCAAAACCATCAAATCCATAAACATTTAAAATTCATAAAATTCAATCACAATCCAAAATAATCTCATCCAACCCTCCATCACAATCCACAACACCCACAAAAAATCACAAACTCCATAACATAAAAATCATAAAATTTTGATCTCAGTCATCACTTTTTAATTCAACGATACATATTAAAATTCTGGACCATTCGAGAGCATATAATTCGAGACATGATCAAAATTTGTAGCAGCAGTACACTTACTAAACGACAAATTTACTATTCTGCCACGTTGGTTACTCCCTTTTTTTATTTAGCACTCACCGACCTTCTGAAGACCGGTAGTACGCACCGGTCTTCTGGAGAACAATACAAATCCGCACCACTCTCTAGAACAACGGTGCTAATTAATATCCTTAATTGCGGTGGTTAAGAATCACCTCAATTTGGAAGGTCGGTGGACTAAGCGCACCGTACTACCAGAGAGCGGTGCATTCTATATTATGAAATTCTCATTTAATAATTTTATAATATATATTATATATAATTTAGTAATATTATATATTCATATATATTAAAATACATAACTTATACCCAAAAATATAAATAACACAATTGTTTCTAACTACTTCTGAATAAAAATATGTTACGTACTAGTATGGAAATAATCAAGGGTAACATCCATATCGAAGTCTGAATCATATGTGGGTGCAATGATAGGCATGCCTAGATTTTTGGTGGGGGGGTGTTGCGTAAGAAGTGCTCGCGCCGATAGTCGGATAAAAATTGCCTACATCAAGCTGCAGGGACGGACTATGTACGCCATCAGGTGGTTGAGTGCTCGCTTGTGTCCACGGATAGTCCGGCTGAGACGTAGAGTTTAATGGAGCCAACAGCCTATGTCGGAGATCATCTGCCAACTGCTGAGATGTAGCTCGAATTGAGTTGTAAGTATGGCATATTTGTAGCATTGAGTCCATACGCTGAAACTGCAATAAAATATGATCATATTTATTAAAAGTTAAATAAAATATATAATGAAATATAATAATTTGAATTTACCGTCACGACAAAAAAAGAGTACTTACCGTATGGTGCTCCAGTCTGCGGCACGTGAAATACGAGACTGTAGAATGATCGTTCGTACTAATCATACCATTCCACATACGATGGCCCCAAGTCCCAACCACAGCCGTTAATGATGGATCCCCACTAACATAACGGAGGTGATTTCTCCACATCTGTTGAAATCACACATCGATAGCTGCCCATCTCCCAGCCCTCCTCACACAATCCGTCGTATGTGCGAGATCCTCACTCACCCTGTCTATCGATGTCGGTATGAACTGAACATGACCGAACTGATGCCGTACTTGTCTCGCGTGCACGAATTCTGTATTTGTCATAAAAAAAAATCGTTCCGTCATAGTCCCACAAACATCGATCAACATCACCGACGACAGACATATCCTACTCCGTGTAGGGGGTAGACTCAAATTGGAATTAGATACAGTCATTAAATATATATACAATAAATATATATTTATAAAACTAAATAAATATAAATACTTACCTGATCTCGACGAATCACATCCAATTGCATCCGAATACTCCTGACTACATGGGTGGTAATACAATGCTATATGTCCTCCTCAGCCACTTGTTCCCAAATACCTCAGAAAAATTCTAGTTCCTCCTCTGAAAGTGCCTACTAAGACGGGTGGTCGTAAGGTGTGGGGCAAGAGATACAAGCCTCGGACAACCCTATATCTGAATAAGACGGGTTGCACCCCCCATCTGCACTGTAACATGTGAATAAACCTTACACATATAATGCTCGAGTAAACACAAGACAACAGTCCCCTAAATAAAGTGTGAACCTGTGCTAAATCCTCAATGAATCATAATTTTCGCAAAACAATTTTATTACTGGATTTATCCGGCAATAAAACTCCTTCTACAATATGCGCCTTTACACCACATGCGTAGAACTCAACCTCCTCAACAGTACTCTCATTATGGATATGAATGTTTGCCAACAAAGTACCAATCTCCTGAATCTTCACTCCCTGATTGTCTAAATGCGGTATGAGGGAGCTCCATGCGATGGAACTGCCTCGTATAAGCATCACATGCTCCACATCGCCAAATCAGACAAGTCCTCATAAGCAACAGGTGAGCCATCAATGGGGAGACCCCAAATCATTGAAATATCTTGGAGAGTGATCGCACACTCTCCAAAGGGCAACCAAAACGTGTGGGTGGTCGGATGCCACTTCTCAACCAACGCAGTAACAAAATGATGGTCCTCCTTCATATCTATACTCATATATGCACCCCACAAACCAACATAAAAAATAATCTGTTGCACTCGTGTGTGCAACACTCTTAGTCTCCGCAACCAAATATCAGGATGATTTGTTTGCAATGAGAGATCAATCAGAACTTCTCCATCTATAACCCTGCTACTTAGGTGCTCAGTCAAATAACCTAACACGTTATAAGACACAGGTGCATCTAGACCGGGACACTGACTTTGTCTTAAACAAATTATATCTCCACAAAATTAAACAATACGTAACTAAATCAATCGAATAAACAAAAATGCACATTTTTATATATAATCAACATTTTAAATAAACAATTATAAATATAAACAATTTAAATATAGAAAATTATAAACAATGATTTAAATAAATAATTATATGTATATATATATATATATATTCGTCAGAAAAATACCTCAAATTCGAAAATCCAAAAAACTGTAAGTGCGAGGGCGAGCGGTACAAATCCGCAAAATTGGAAAACTGGAAAACTGGAAAACGGTGGTGCAACGGTGAGCGGAGGCGAGCGACCGAAAAATTGTTTTCTTCGTCGGAAATAGGGATGCACAAATTACCCGGACCCAAACCCGATACCCACGGGTATTGGGTATTGGGTTCGGGTAGTTTTTATAGATACCCGAAAAAATTGGGTTCGGGTAATGGGTATCGGGTACCCAATACCCGAACCCGAATCCAAAAGGTAAAAAAAATTAAAAAAAT